>JAFIRS010004668.1:0-78510 GCA_018342105.1 Gonioctena quinquepunctata
ATACACAAAAGATTTGTCAAACGCACCCTTAGTAACAAAAAAAATGTTATTCAAAATTTAACTGACAGAGCTATAAAGCTTGCTCATCCATTCACAAACTAATTTATTAAATAATTATCAAATCGTTCACTAACTATTTGTCAAACCCCCTTAGTAACAAAAAAAATGTTATTCAAAATTTAACTGACAGAGCTATAAAGCTTGCTCATCCAAATTTCAGGAAAAATAATATAGAAATAATCAAGAATATTTTGAATGAAAATAATTACCCCAGCCACTTTGCAGAAAAAACAATGAAAAAACGAATACATGCAATCTACAATAAAAATGATAAAAAAAAAAAAAAACCCATAACTATTGCACATCGACTGAAAAATACGAACAAAACCATTTATTCAAAATTAAAACCAGAAATACCAAAACACAAACAAACTCATACAGTATATAAAATATCGTGTAATGACTGTCAAAGTACCTATATAGGTCAAACAAAACAATATTTTCAGAAACGAGTACAAGCCCACAAATACTCAAAAACCGACATTACAGCCTTATCCAAACACGAAAAAGAAAATCAACATAAGTTTGACACGAACAACGTTGAAATTTTGACCAAAGAAAGGAATTCAAGAGCAAAAACATTTCTTGAAATGACACATATTAAAAAAGACCCCAATAGCATTATCAATAGAAATGATATCAAAAACTCAAGCCAGATTTATAACAACCTTTTTTAACTTGGTTTATAGTAATAATAATAAAAACTGATCCTTACATGCTGCCAAAAAAATACAGTCTGGCCCATATACTAGAACTCAATATGAACAATCCCATGTACTTATGAAGAGGGTAGAAATGCATGAAAGATAAACAAACCATTCCATATAACTTCGTTGCAATCACACTCCTACAATAACGTTCATACGATGCGAACGCAGAATTCAAATAAAATAATTCTCATAAATGTTAGAGATATTTTTATATTGAGTTAAATAACGTGTTATATTTCGAACCATATGTTTTTAATGAATTATTTTAGTGCATACATTTCAATATTGTGTTAAGTTAAATATGTCTCAAACTCCATATTTTTAATTTCAGTGTTTTAACCTGATGATGACAAATACCATGTCGAAACGTTGTTTAGAGAAATTATATGAATTAACTGAATCAGACCTTTATTCCGAGAAATTGAAGAAAATATATATGTGGTCAAGAAACTAAAGAAAATATATGTATATATATATATATATATATATATATATATATATATATATATATATATATATATATATATATATATATTCGTATTTCTCTCCAACTCAAACTGTTTCTACATGAAACATTTCTGCCAAGGTATGTTACCGGTTGAGTTACTAATTTCACAAAATAACAGTGTTTCAGAAATAAATTCCCAAGAAAATGTCAGCCATGAAACGTATTTTATTTCCAAATGGGCGACTACCCAAATCATTTGGATGGGCTATTTACAGGCGACTTCCTGTCGACGTTACCAAAGTATTTCATCTGTGGAACACTTGGCCCCATTAACCCTCTCTATCATCCCCATTAACTCTCTCTATCAGCCCCAAATGTGGCGGTCGAAGAGAATCCCCCTTCATATCAAAATAGGATAAAATCATTCACGAGGAGTTGATTCAGTTCACTGGTAGATGTGGAAATGAGTTAATTTCAGGGATGCTAATGATGGCTAACGAAATATTTTCCTGAGAAAATGTTGTGTTATGTAATGATTTTTTAAGAAAAATTATTGTTAGGAATAAATAATTGGGCAAGGAGAAACTTTTTTATTCACACAAAGTGTTTTTTTTTATCCCCTTGCCTGTAAGTATTGAATATTTTTGTTCGACAAATGATTATTCTGTGGTTCAAGGGAAACAAATTGTCAAATATTTTATCGTAGATAGACATTGCCCATAATGACCAGACTAATGGTTACATCTTTGAAAAATGACCTCACAATAGTTGTACTAAAAAACTAGGAATGGTTACCATATGTCTGCAGCCGTGGTGAGTTGAGAGAACGGATGGAAAATCATAGGGATCGGGGGACTAGTCGTGAAAGAAATCTCTTGACAGTGAGATGTTCCTCTCAAGGCATGCTTTTGTAATTTTTTCAGACAGGTTTTGCCGAATTTTTTCAGCAATGTATAAGTTTGATTATTCATTAAAGTCATAGTACGTTGAATCCCGATTAGTTTGATTACAATTCAAAGACTGAAGTCAACTTTGATTATCCTTTCTTCTAGAATTTTATAAGTTATGTGGAGGATATCAAGCCCCAGTATATTTAATTGAATTGAGCTGATAAAGTCAATCTATTTCGAAGCTCAAATATGTGTATTTTTCTAAAGGAAAGAGAGACAATACGAAAAGAATCATGAGTATAGAAAGTTATGGTTCCTTCAAAGACTTGATGAGTCTCTTAGAAATTGAGAACCTGAAAGTATAGAATCAGAATTAGTGCCCCAGTATCCAGAGTTCTTCTAGTCGATTGATGGTCCAGGGACTTCAAAGACAGAATCTCCGGGTAAGTGTAAAATATATCTGTGCCTCCCTGACAAAATCTTTCATCGCAAATAATTGATCAATTGAAAGTGGTACATTAACGTAGCATTTGATATATCATTACCCAATAGGAATGGCGCATATGCTTGAGGTCTTTGATAATCATGGAAAGAATGTGTAAACTAGAAAGAAAACATGTTTACACCAGGTTGCCCTCTGCTTAATTTTCATTTTGGTCAACCAGGTCATTCGAGGTGATATTTTGGAATGTTTGTGATAAATAATGTATAAAACGATTAATGGCCCATAATTTAACAGTCATTGTCTGCGGCCATTGTCCCCATTCAAATGTTTGTTTTTGCGTCAATTTGACAATGTCATTACAAGCAAAATTCGGTACGAACTATATCAGGAATAATAATAATTTTTAACAATTCCAGTCATGAAAAGAGATCGAAATCTATATGAGAACTGAAGTTAAAATAAGCAGGGAACAAATAGGTTGACGTATCGCGAGTTTTCTCTTCCACTAGAAAAAAAGTCAGTTATCAGATGCTACATTTTATATCGATAAAAAAAAAAGTCCATCGTCTTAATGGATTTGAAAGGTTTTCACGACGTTTCGAATGCTTGTATCTGCAATCGTCTTCAGGTGAATACTGACAAGTTTAGGGATCTACCCTTTCTCCAATCATCACCAACATATACAGAGAGTGGTTCGAGGAATTGGCTATACGGGAGGCAGAATACAAATCAAATCTGTGGTTGAGGTACGTGAATGACACTTTCATTATATGGAACCACGGAGATAAACGTCTTCAGAATGTCTTCTCAAGAATTAACAGAATCAGGGATTCGATCAAATTTACGATGGAAATGGAAACCAACAGTGCCTTACCCTTTCTCGATGTGAACGTTGAGAGAATATGCAATGAAATCTGCACCTCTGTCTACAGAAAGAAGAAACAGCTCCAACCATCCGAGTTCGACAAAGAGAGGTATCGTGAGAACATTGGTAGAGAGAGCGGCGCACTAATGCAACGACGAGGAGTCACTGGATGCGGGATCAAGAGGACCTTTACCGGAATGGATATTCCAAGAAACTCCTAGGAGAAGTAATGAAAGAACTCCAGAGATCGAAGGCATCTGAAGAGCAATAACAAAGCACAGTGATCTGCCTTCCGTACATCAGAGGTGTCTCCGAGAAGATAGAAGGATCGAAACGAGTTCAACATCAAGAGCTGCTCCTAATCCGGCAGTACTTCACGGAGTTTCCTCACCAAGACCAAACCTGACAACAAAAATAAAATCAGTGAAATTGCATTCATGAACTTCCATGGGAATGCGGAGATTCCTACATTGGAGAGACAAAGAGACCGTTATCGGTAAGATTGGATGAGCACATGAAATGGACTCAACGTGGAGAAACGTCGAAATCGGGAATCGCTGACCATGCCTGGACTGAGCACCATCGAGTTCTATGGGACGACGCAAGTGTTCTTCATAGAGAGTAGCATTGGTTCAAACGGACGTTCAAAGAGACCGCCTAAATCGATGCCAATAACGCCTTCAGTCAACAAAGCGTTGAGATCAAGAACGTATAGAAACCACTGATTCCTCTTTCTAGCGGGCTGCAGAAGCGCGAAACTTCACACACCACCACATCTCGCGAAATTACACGCACCACTGCACATGGCGGAATTACACGCATCATTGCACAGGCAGTCATATAGATTGGTAAGTAGCACCTAAACTTGTCAGTATTCACCTGAAGACGATTGCAGATACAAGCATTCGAAACGTCGCGAAAACCTTTTAAATCCATGAAGACGATGGACGTCCGAAACGAGAGTGATGAATAATTATGTTGTTACAATTTTCCCGAGCAGTCGTGCAAATGAAAAGCACTACTCTCTCATTACAATGGATATGATTTTAATTTTTGTTGTATACATACATAATTCACTGAGAAAAAAAAAGGTACATAAAAAATGGTATTACAACATAAGATAACCAACAACAAAAAAATAGAACAAGGAACGGAGGGTTTGTTTTCCTACATCACATCCAAAAAAACATATTTAGGAACAATTTTACTAACACACTATACACTGTTGAGTCTTTCCACATTACTCATGTTACTTTTTGGGTGATTATATACAGTGTATAGTGTGTGATGATAGAGTGGTGGTTTTCATTTGTGCGACTGCTCGTGGAAACTGTAACAACATAAAGAACTGCTGGACGTGAGAACACAACGAATAAATAATGATTTTAGCAGTCTATGTATGTTTGTATTTACGAATGTTCCACCGAAGCGTCTAAATTACTGATCGATTCGTTATTATGGTCCGTGTAACATGGCTACATTTTATACGGGTAATAAAATCAAAATGGCGGATGTTACATAAACATAAGTGGGGGATCCCTGAAATATTTTTATTCGCGTGGGCTGTCAAATGGAAGAGGATAAAATTTTCTGTGAATAATAATAATATAAATATAGTATAATATTAAATATAAAAAATATACCAAGCGACAGAAAAACAAGGTTATACTATATTTCAACGTTTATGAATACGCTTTCTATCGGCAGTTCTGAATATCAATCGTGTTAAAATAACAGAATCGTGTTTGTATTAGATAGACATTAATATTAGAATGCCACATATTATTAATATCTCCAATTAGGTACAAATTCAGTGCAAAAAATTTTTTCTAATAAAATCGAATGTCACAATCGGATTGCAACCAACGGGTGAGGGCAGACGTCGTTGACAGACGTGTCCGTGAAACTATTTTTTAGCGCGGATTTAAAATATATTTTCATTTTCTACTGTCACAAGACATTCATGCACATTAAATTCTTCCATAATTATTTATTTTCATTTCTAAGTTGGGTGAAATAGCTAATAATAGGGTGAATGGGGTTCATTCCTTATACTGAACAACTGTTATAATATGAATGTCCCAGTCTAGATTGTTTAATTATTTAATATCTATTACTCACGCTATCATATCCCAACTAACATTATAGGAAAATTATACCAAGCAGTGGGGTACAGCGGCTTCAAGAAGTCCGAATTTACCCATTTCTGACCAAATATTTTACCTTCAAGTACTAACTAACTCCAAAGTTATAATTGGAGTTATAAAAACCATAATTGAGAGCACCAAATCTCCTTCAAAAACCAAAAACTTAATAGGCGTAGTGCGTAGTATGGAATGACTTGTTATGGACTTCAAATATACCTTCACAGCCTCATGGGTTAATAGAGTTATTTACTAGGTTAAATTTCACCTAAAGGTAACCAGCAAAATGTGTTCAGAATACTTGGAACTCTCAGGAAAAACCTTCTGGTGAATATTTACCTAATTATTACCTCATGTGTGTTCATATAGTCAGGGAATTGACAAGTGAGTAAACAGGTCTACTATATACTCTTTATTACCTATTTTGGCACCAATTAAGTTAAAGGAGTTGCCTGGACATTTCTTGACCTATTTTATACCTACTGCTCTACAATGAGGGCGAGATTACCACAATATTTGTCTAATCAGACTAAATGTCTACAACGAAGTCAAAGTTACCTGAAATAAAATCCTCAAAGTAACTTAGTCTATCATCAGATATTAAAGACCAAGTCGATTCAGATGAGGATGACATGATACAATTTACTTCCTTCAATTTTTTTATTGTGCTCTACATTCTAGAAATCTATAAAATGCCGAGCAAAAATTCGAATAGAGTTAGTAAACCATACAGGTATACCACCAACTATTATCGATTAGCTGCCAGAATGAGAACAAATGAAAATATAATCCGAAACCATCCTATACTTTCCGATGTCCAGAGATCAGAGCCATCATCTTCCACTCAGTCATCATCAACTACAGAAATTAATGTAGAGTAAGAAATTGCTTTTACCGATGATGATATCGGGGAGAAATATGGATCACAAGACGATGAGTTCAATGGGAATAAGGCACAAAGCTTGGAAGATAACCTCCCATTGTTAGAGGAGTTCAGACATTGGGCCTTGTCGCATAAAGTCTCCATACAAGCAGTTGGTAGAACACTCTCCTTTTTGTTCCCACTTATGGGGTACATAGGAGTATTCAACTATGGGTGTTGCTTCACGTCTTTTTATGACGGCAACTATTTCAAAACACTCATCCATTATTGAAATGAAAACATGAAAGCGATAACCTTAAACTTTGGTTAGGTCTCAGGTCATGTCGGTAAGAGATACTGAACAATGAATGGGCAGCGTTCAGAAAGCTTCGTCTGTCGCCAGCGGTAAACTACAGCCGCGACGTTTTCAATGATGCAGCGACAAAATGGAATTCAATGAAGTTCATCCTTTGAAGTAAATGGATGAAAAAATGGTATTGAATACGCAAAAAATCAAATCAAATAGAAAATTGATTTTAACAAAAATAAGAGATTGATGTGTTGAAATGATGAGTTTCCATGGCTTCGAGAATTTTGAAACCAATCATTGTGGTTTCCGGAAAAGTAAAAATCAAGCGAATCATAATTGGTCGATTTTTTAATGGTATTTACAGTTGGCTGATAAATTGTATATTTCCGGGCACCGAATGCGGAACGCAGAAATGTCAAATCAAAATTATTCAGCCAATCACAACACACCATTTTATATTTGAAACGTTATGATGGGCTATTTCTCTTCGGAAAGAGATTCCCTCATTAGACAATAACATTAATCATGGTTTCTATTCTGGGAAGATGTGCACTGAAATATAAATATCGCGTACTATTATCAACATTACTGATGGATTTGATATTTAATTTCAGAATGAACACTCATTACAGGGTTTTCTAGTCAATATCCATTTCTCTGAGTAACTATAGGTTAATTGGCCTTACCATTAACATTAGCAAAACATATTGACTTTTTCACCCCGTATTGACATTTGAGTGTTTCTACACGGAACATAGAATAAGTAAAATATAAATTTATTATCCATGATTCGCAATCCATCCAGAGAACGAAACGTATAGACATGCATCCAATAACATATATTGTATTTCATCACGTGACCACAATGTGAAATGGTCTGAAATCCCAAGATAAGGAAAATGGACTTCAAAGTCAGGAATAAAGGTTACTTTCGACTTTGAACAAAGTCTATGTGTTCTCATGGTCAAAATTTTAAGGAATTTCGACATATAGGTCCCATATGGAATCTACGCCATATTTTTCGGTTTGAACCGTTTCCGCCATTGTAAAAATAATACATAATTTTCTCGAATCGACCACATTTTAATGAGTGGTAGTCAAAAAATAGGTGAATATGATATGTACACACATACTTCATCTATAAAATCAGTTTTTGAAGTGTTTGATGGAAAAAGTTGTCAAAGTAGACATGAATTAATGTTTTTTTCTCATACAAATCTAATAATTTGATGGGCCCACTTGTTTTAGACGAGTAAAAATCAACATTATCACAGAAAAGTTTGTATCGCAAATGAAATCACAGCTAGGTGTGGATGCGAAACCATCACTTATTGCATTATCTGCTATACGTTTATTGACAATTTTTTCTTCATACGCCATATTCATGTCAACTTCAACGCTTTCACGCATAAGCATGTAGGTTAAGATACACAATATACAGTAAACTTTTATCATCTTCTTCTAACCTGCCATTGTTTGTTGTTTGTTTCATTACAGTGTTTATAACCTAAAATTGGTAAAAATGACTACATTTTTACCATCAGTCGACTAGTCTGGAGGCAATTTTACCTATTTATGCCTTCAACTTATAAGGAGAAATGTCTTAATTTCCCAAATTTCGACTTCTGAATTACTTCCATTTTTTTCCCCATAATGGTAAATTTAAGGTAATTATAACGTAATAATTACCTTCGCCAATTAGGGCGCTGACCTATTCGAAGGTCGAAATGACGTAAATTTTACCTATAATGTTTGTTGGGATCATCCTTTTTTATATTGTCGCATCAAAGGTTATAACTAAAAAGTTGAAAATATAATAAAAAGTTTGAAGAACTGTAACATAACAATGGAAAAAATAAGATGAACTGAAAATTAAGAAAAAAGTGTTGATTGCTATCATCGCCTTATTGAGTGGACAAATCTTTAGATTTGACATGTTAGATGATCCAGTTTATTCATTTCAATGGAAGTCTTCTGGCAGTTTCACAACAATAACGTTATAATTCAATTCAGATGCCGTGGTCAACTACAAAAAGCAAACATTATAATTTTATAGACAAATTAAAACAATCAAGAATCCAAAATATGCACGACCACGTCATTTGAATTGAATTGAAACGTGTTCAATGTGAAACTGCCAGAAGACACCAATTGAACTAAATAAACAGGAATATTTGATATATCAAATCAAATACTCAATAAGACGATAATAGCAATCAACACCTTACTTGTATCTTACTTTCAGTTTATTTTTTCCGTAATCAGGTTATAATTTTTTAAACTTTATATTTTATCTGGAAAAAGTTCGTGAATGCTTTCAAATCATGTTATCTTTTCAACAACGCTAAGGGGTTCTCTAGATGTATTTTGGGAAACAACTGTATCATTATGTTATTGGATCCTCCATTTAGTTGAAATAAAATGGGTTCAGCCCACAAGTAAGAAATCCATTTATCAACATCTCTGGTTTTATTGTAGTACCTTTCCGATGAGTGGTGCTAGTGAAACATTGAAAATGAAAAACATCTCCTTTCTCAAGACAGCTGATTACAAATACCTATAAAACAGGTCGAATATCTACTTCCCTGGCTATTGCCCCGACGGACGTTGGATTATTTCCGATAGATAATCGTCCAGGTTACTAAATGTTTGCTGCGACATTGATAAATATCAACCACTTCACTCGGGCTGACAATCCTTTTGGTTTGATCAAATAGTAGTTTATGTAACTAGTACGCAAAATGAGACTTTCGCGGACAAATCCTAATATGAAGACGAGTCCGCGAAAGCCATTTGCGTGCGTGTTGCATACAATATTTTTTTGTATAAGCTCTCCAAAGAATGTTTCATGTAGGAACTATGATTTTATTTCTGCTATCAATACGCAAATATATTTGTAGGCAGCACCGGCAGAAGGCTGTATGAAATATCGAATCTGATTTTTATTACCGACGTGTCAAATGTCAAATATGTCAACTACTCAATAACATTTGCGTTTGTTGTTATGTTCTCTAAGTGTGTTTCCAGTAATTTTTTCCAGGATCCAACTATACTAACGTGTTATAGGGATATAGATAGTTGAATATAATAAATTTGTGAGTGAAAATGGAAACCATTCGGAAGGATACTCCAAATTTGTAAGAACATTGTAAATATATTCAGTATACAGCAAAATCCTGTTTTCCCCTAGGTTGACATTCGAATCGTGAATGCTAGATGTCGCCCACTTCGTGGTAATCCTGAATAGTAAGTGACATTTGGAATGAGTACGTTGTTATCATCCAATAATCGAAACTTGATTTGAACCTAAACTTAACCATTATTCGTATATTCTTGTAAGTGGATTATATCTTGCTTGAATTTACTATCATTTTGTTTGCGATTGTTTGAAGTGTGAAAGTCATCATGTTTGTGAAGTTCAACCATTTTCGATTGCAGAAGCTGTTTCTGTAAGGAGCAAATCAAAAGCTCACTTCGCTTACACGAGCGTATATGCGAAGTAACGAAACGAAAAATTATGTGTACTACTCCTAAACAGTCTCCGTTGCCGAACGGAGGTTCAAAAAAAGATCAAAAGAGCCGACAGTCAACGTGGGTTTTAGTGACATCTGTCTAGTTCTACACCATTCGCCTGAGCCAATCAGAACGGCCCGCAAGCCAATGTACGTTGGAGGCCAAAAAAACTAATGAATCACGAGTTATATTTGTGTTCGAAGGTTTGAAGAGGTCAGAGTAAATGAAAGCCAGTTGAATCTCTGGTCTGGGATCGAAATAGGTTTTAAAATATTCTATAGCTCTGTTGTGTTGTTGGAGAATATGGCTTTTTTCCGACCATTTGAAAATGAAATTATAATGATCCGATTGCCTTTCAATACTTACTTCCTCGCTTATAGCATATTTTTTTATTTTAACGTATTTTTGAGCTATTTGAATATCTAAATGGAGACTGCAAAAATTTTTTTTTTTGCTTCTGCAATTTTAAATGGTTCAACTATACCTACCGCAACAATAACCATTGACAATTTTATTCTGAAAAATCAAAATTCCTAGCTTTTCTGCGCAAAATGTTATCGGTTCATAGTGTTTATAGCATTTATGAACCCCGTTGATGTTCAGTTATGTTTTATGAATGAATAAAATTCAGTTCGTAGTGTTGCCATGACGACACTTCACGGACAAGTCCGTAAAAGTATTCCCAAAGTTCCGTTCTGGGGAGCGTATATGAAAAAATATTTTGTGAAACGGATGAGTTTCCTGTCGAAATGTCCATAAAAATACCATTGTATGTCGCAATGACAATGTTTCATTTAGACATATCCCAAAAAAATTAAGTTCTATTTGTGATTCTCACAATCAAATTTCGTATATCCGTATACAGGGTTCCCTGGACTTCTCCTTTTCCCTTTCGGGAATGTATAGATGGGGTCAAAATATCACCAGTACTTCATATAACTTTTGTTCCTAAAAGCCTTCGTTACCAAGTTACGGGCCCTCAAAGTTATAAAATTAAAAAGGTTTTTCTTTGATAACTTTCAAAGTGAATATTCAAAATCATCTAATTCATAGTGATTGACTGAACAAATGAATTCCTTCGATGAGCTTTCATGCAGGAGTCAGTTGTTTTGCTACAAAGTCAGGAACGGACTACCCCCGATGGTCCACACCCCGAAACTTTGAAATGACAGATAATTTTTCAATAGTTTTTAACAAACTAAGGTTACGTAGACAATTTTCTGAATGAAAGTACTCGTGTGGAAAGTCGATCGGAGCAACGATTCTTGATAAAAATGCAGTTTTACTCGACGACATCAAACCCGATCGTCCACCATTATTTGAAATGAAAAATTTCCACAGTAGAAATACTAATGCTAACGTTGATTCAACAACATTTATAACAGGGATAATACAAAATATGCTAAAATAAAGTCGTAACAGAAAGTACAGTACCTAGTTGAAAGTTTCATTCACAATGAATATATTTTTTCAAATGAAATATCAAGTTATGTAGATTCGTGGTGTTCAAGCTACTACACTAGAAATATCGAATTAGTCCATATTTTGTATGTACGCGTGGAATGAGCACGTTTCGTGTTGTGTTATCTGAATCTCATGAAACTCAACATTTGGATGTTGCGAATTCGTATTCACAGCTTAAATGTTGAGGAGTTTCACTGATAAGTATAATTTCATGGGAGAAAATCTTCAACCCGAAGATAAATTCAGCTGAACAAACGCACATCGGAAGACATAACTGATAAAAAGCAAACGAATAAACTACAAAAACGGCTGCACATGAATAGGTGAAAAATAGCCGGTGAATAAATTTATGTTCCATTTCTTCCACAGACAAAAACACCTTGTAGAAAGAAATAAAATTAGTGTGGATAAAAAATGACAATTGGAATGCGATTTCGTTTTGTTGAGTGGTACGTTGTCATTGTATTGTCAATATTCGAATAGGACAGTTTGAAGTGTTTTGATATGGCCGAACAGTTTACATTTAAAGAATATGCAGATATGCATCCATTGTATGGACGAGCATTTGGTAATGCTGCAGAAGCCCGTCGTCTGTATGCCGAGCATCATCCCAATCGAACGTTACCGGCAAGAGAAACGTTCGAGCGTTTCGATCGCAGCTTGAGGGAGACAAGTATGTCTAATGGATAATTAATTGGAGCCTGTTGTTTTATTTCGATATTATTGTAGGTTCAGTTTTGCCAAAACGAGGTGGTGAGGGCGCTTCTAGAGCTGTGCGTATTGGAGGAAAATATTTTGGAAGCTGTCGATGATGATCCCTCAATGAGCATCAGAAACATATCAGAACAGTTCCATACATCCAAGTCCACTATTCATAGAATAATTAGGGAACAACTGCTCCACCCATATCACATCCAGAAGGTACATGCCATGACACCTGAAGATTTTCCAGCACGACTGGAATATGCCAATTGATTCCTGGATAAGCAAAGAGAGGATATGACTTTCATTACTCGAGTTTCATTCACTGATGAAGCAGGTTTCAGTAGAGATGGAGTAATGAACTCTCATAATCTCCACATATGAGCCGAATAGAATCCCCATGGGATATTGCAAACCAACCACCAACGGAAATTCAACGTGAATGTTTGGGCTGGTATCATAGGAAACCATCTTATAGGACCATTCGTTCTACATGACCGATTGAATGGAGAACGTTATTTGGAGTTCATTCAGAATGATTTGAATGGACATTTGGAATATGTTCCATTGCAAATGTTGCATTGCAATAGTTTGATTGTGCGGGACCATCTGAACCAGATTTCCCCCGATAGATGGATTGGTAGAGGTGGGCCATATTCATGGCCACCGCGGTCTCCGGATTTAAATATATTGGATTTCTTTCTTTGGGGGCATCTGGAAAGCCTCGTTTACGCTACACCTATTCACACCAGAGATGCTTCGTTGAATAGCATTACATCACATTGTGAAGCCATACGAAACGACCCTGGCATGCTATTTCAAGTGCAGAGAGGGTGTTTGCGCCGACTAAGAAAATGTATTGAGAGAGACGGAGGTAAAATCGAGCAGTTTTTGTAGCGGATTTTGCATTTCTGTTTGCTCTTGAGGCTTGCGATTGATTATTTACACCATGAGTTTTGTAGGGTAAACGTGTTTGCATGATAAAATTCGTTATGAACATTGTACCTATCATTTCTATTTTTATTACAAATTTATCTTTTCGAATAATGGTAGACATCTCAGGTTGGATTTCGTCGAACAAAAAGGCATTTTTATCAAAAATCGTTGCTCCGATCGATTTTCCACACGAGTACTTTTATTCAGGAAATTGTCCAGGTAACCTTGGTTAGTTAAAACATATTGACAAATCCCAGTCATTTCAAAGTTTTGGGGTGTGGACCATCGGAGTTAGTCCGTTCCTGCCTTTGTAGCAGAACAACTGACTCCTGCATGAAAGCTCATCGAAAGAATTCATTTGTTCAGTCGAACATCAAAATTTAGATAATTTTGAATATTCACTTCGGAAGTTATCAAAGGAAATCATTTTTCATTTTGTAACTTTGAGGGCCCGTAACTTGGTAACGAAGGCTTTTAGGAACAAAAGTTATATGAAGTACAGGTGATATTTCGACCCCATCCATACATTCCTGGGAGAAAAAGAAGAAGTCCAGTGACACCCTGTATATTGTAGGACACAAAATTAAAATTCGCTTTAGAATCAGCCAGTTTTGATGTAAATTCTCAACAAGTAATTATTTAACACATATTATAAGATAACAAAATTCATAAAAAACATTATTATCGCTACGTTTAGTTAATACTTTGCTTGGTAGGCTAATGAGCTCCATATAATTTCCGCGATACCTAGATAAGAATTGTTTAAATAATTGTGTTTTTAGTTCAACTCACCTGCCCGAATGAAAAACCAGTGTCGACACAAGTTCATTTGATCGATTATTGAATACAACATCAAACAGGTAATGGCATCTAGACTAAACAGAAAAGTGCAAATTTATGGAAAAAGAGATAACGGAAAAATATACCTATGATATCCCACACAAGTTCATTTTGATCGGCAGTGGTTTTCCAGATCAAAATGAAATAATTGATAAAAAATAAACTTTCTGAAGACAAGCTTTTATTCAAATCTGCTAAAAAGTTAAAAATAACTGCTTTGGATGTACGACGTAGATTATTCCGTGGGTTATAGATTTAAGAGCATGTCGCGCAAAGTTTTCAGTTTGAATATAAAAGCGCCAAGTTTTTGAATCTATATCTCACGGAATAACTTACGTCGAACATCCAAAAGTTTGTCTTTGCAATTTTTTTTTTAATTATTCATTTTGTGCTTTTTAATAAGTACGCCTTAATTAATGCATTTTTGTTAATGATCGTTTATGAGGCCCTATTCCTGTAAATTCTGAGCTATCTAGTTCGTCAATGAGGAGACTATCTGAAGATTAGTTCGTCCGCCATCCTGGAGCTGCCATTTTCAATTTATGGATTATGACAAAAATCAATAATCTACGACTGAATTTATTATCACAGACCCCAAAAACCCCGACTTACCAATTTTGAAAACCTACACATAACAATTTTAAATAGAATCGGACCATAATCACAGAGATCATTCGCCATGTTGGAGCCAACATTTTGATTCCATCAATTTTGACAAAAAATCATCATCTTCAACCCCAAAAACCCCCACATACCAATTTTGAATAGAATCGAATCATAATTACAAAACTCGTCCGCCATCTTGGATTTATGAATTCTGACAAACAATTCCGACCCCGAAAACCTCCACATACCAATTTTGAATAGAATCGGACCATAATCACCGATCGTCGGCCATCTTGAGTCGTCATTTTCATTTCATGAATTTTGACAAAAAATTCGTAAACTTCGACCCCGAAAATCCCCACAAACCAATTTTGAGTCGACTCGGACCAAAAACACAAATCTCGTCCACCATCTTAGAGCCGCCATTATGTTTTTTTATCCAACAACAATTCCATAATGTATTGTCACGGGAACTATGAACACCTGCCAAATCGGGCAACTAGAAGTGGGTCAAATTCAACTTGCAAGATTTTATTACAGACAGAGAGATACCGGGACAGATTAAACTGAATAAAAGTTTGTAAAAACAGCTAGGAGACACCCCAGAATTTGATCGACACGGGCTTCGGAAGAATGGGTTATTTTTAAAATGAAACATTTCTAGGGCTGTACGAAGTCAGTTTTATCGGTCAATTTACCAGTCAATTTACCGGTCAATTGACCAGATGAGATATTTGCACCAAACGCGGGTTGTTCTAGTCCAAGCGGCCTTCTCGGATGATAATGCCCAGGAGAAAAATTCAACTCCAACTGTAGACTTTATTTGATTTTTTTGTTTTGTTGCTCCCTGCCGTATTCAGTTCTCATCCATTGGATAGATTTTGAATAATACAATGGCAAAATTTTTAACTTTGACATTTTTTTATTTTTGACAGATGTCAGTTGGAGAAATAATTTTGACTGTTCTGGATTTAGTTTTTCAAAGGCTCTCAAATGACATATTGTCAAGTTCCGTGCGATATAGTCTTTAATAGTGTCACTTCCGTTTGAAAGATGACAGCCATTTGGGGCAGGAACTGTATCTTCATACCAAATCTTCAACCCCAAAAACCCCCACATACAAAACTCGTCCGCAATCTTGAATTTATGAATTTTGACAAACAATTCCGACCCCGAAAACCTACACATACCAGTTTTGGATAGAATCGGACCATAATCACAGAGATCGTCGGCCATCTTGGAGTCGCCATTTTTATTTTATGAATTTTGAAGAATACAATGGCAAAGTTTTGAACTTTGAATTCTTTATTTTTGACAGATGTCAGTTGGAGGAATAATTTTGACTGTTTGGATTTTGTTTTTTAAAGGCTCTCAAATGACATATTGTCAAGTTCCGTGCGATATAGTCTTTAATAGTGTAACTTCCGTTTGAAAGATGAGAGCCATTTGGGGCAGGAACTGTATCTTCATACCAAATTTCAGCTCGATCGGTCAAACGGTTCGGCAGTTATCGTGGAAGATTACAGACAAACATTTACACAGACAGACTTCACTCTGGAAATGGTCTCAATCGTCCCGGGGGACCTTTTCGTCGATGTCTCTACTTGACCACTGGGTGGGTCAAGTAAAACTCGATTGGTGATTGATTCTTCCTATCTTGTCAAAAAAATAATTATAATTGGAGAATCCTATCATTTGTCTTTCCACGATATTACGATGGAAAATATAGCAATTGGCGAGATCAATAGTTTCTGGAAAAAATACCACAATGTCCAGAACAATGAGTAAAGTGGTTGGATTATTTTTAAATTTTTAGTTTTTTCAAAACGAATCCCAAAGAAATGTTCATATTTGAACAGTGCGGAAACTGCGCCACGACATGACGTTAAAAGTTCAGATCTATCGCCGAGAGCGCAAGATAATTACAGAGTTGCCAAGCGTTATTCATAATATTTCTTCACAATGTGAGCAGGCCGAAAAAATAATGATGTAGCTCTCGGTATACATACATATCATTCAAGAATAATGAAATCAAGAACAGCTTTCAAATGAAAAGTCTTCATTCCAATATAACACATGCTGACACAAGTTCTGTTGATGTTTTTCTTGAGGCGCAGCGTTGCCAACATTTCAAGTGTACAGCTCAGACGTCAAAAAACGTATTCATTTTATTGAATAACTCGAGAACAAAACACAAGAATTGATTTAAATTTCGAAAATAGTTTCGTTTTTTAATAAAGAATGAGTATTCAGTTTTTCTAATCGGTCGTAAGAGCGGTTCATATAGGTATGTTTTAGACACATTTCGGTAGTGATTTCCTATACCTTGCAGTAAAAGTGATCGGCTTTGTTATTACAAATCTCAAAAAATAAACAAAGCAAAATTTTAGAGTTTGGGGGATTGAAGAATGATATTTCGTTTATCATATCTCGATTTCAACATTTTCCTAAGAAAATCATCTGAGGGAAGTGAGATTATATTATCATAATCAGTCAGAAAATTGATTCCGAGATTCCTTTGATTGATACATTCACATTTCGTATATATTTTTATGGTGATCCCTGATTCATAATGAATTCGACTCATCGACAATCAGTATATGTATTGCATTTTTCCATATTTATTATGGAATATAAGTTGATTGTCAATTATGGATATACAATACACGGGCAAATCTATTCAATGAGAGATGGTATCGGAATAGATAAATATGTATGTGCTAGTAATTTCAACAAAAAAAATATTTTGAGATATTCTACATACTCATGATGGATCCACAATTACAAAGGACGTTTGCTCATGATAAAAATATTATGATGGAGCGGATAAAGTGCTGTAAATTACATACAATCACTTTATTTAGCTTTCAAACCAATGAAAGCACGGGAGATGCAATCTTTCGCTTCCTGAAAAATCTATATTCTAGTCTGCAGTGCAGTGTTTTATGATCAAAAGCTTGTGACTGTTACGAAGCTTCATCTCTACAGCTTCGGAAAACGAACCTTCAATTGGTTCGAGTCCTGTCTGAGTCACAGAACCTAAATTATGAGAACTCGTTATATCTAAACCAGGATATAAAGTCAGAACTAGTAGATGAAACGGTATACTTAACACACCATAATTATCAACAAATTCTTCGTGATAATACACCGTTGTGATAACACACCGTTGATTGTCATCGCCCACGAATTGTGAAAAAACTACTTCTGGGTAAATAAAGAGGTGTTCACTGTTTTTGCAGACAACACGACTATCTTATCGCAAGAACTCAAATCATCTTCATAGTAAAATGACTCGTAACATCTAATTGTGAGAGATTTGTCCAATTCAAATATGCTCAATATAACCAAAACAAAATCATGGTCATTCCATTGTAGTAAACCTGACATACCTTTGGGGAATTCGAGGGGCAATACTTAAATATAAACTCGTTCATATGGATTAAGATATTGGCATAATCCAGCAGTAACTGCACAGCTAAGTTTTGTTAGATAATTCCTTTTTTTCTGGCTTATCAAGGACTTATTGCAAATATTTCAAAGTTTTTTTTTATGGACTATTAACTGTAGAAAAAGTTATACACAAGTTATATATATATATATATATATATATATATACCTATATATATATATATATTGTTATGTTATGAAGGACCAGTAATATATTTTAAAAAGAAGAAAGAAATAATTTCATAAAAAACCCACAAAAATAATAATTACTTAATAGTTAGTAGTTCATGAGATATTATTTTTACATATTTTTATGATTCTGTTTCCTTTCTGAAGCCTCTGTATAATATTGATAGGTAAAAATATACAAATACTATAATGCAATCATTTTCATACATTGTCAAAATGATTACAACCTATAATTGTTCAAAATACAACAAAAAAGTCTAGATTCACAAAATCATTCTGAATTGAATGTGATCAACAAAATTATAAGCTTAAAACATACAGTATATGAAATTGTATCTAACTAAAAATAGCCAATGGGAGAACAACAAACTTCTTGATGACAATAGCCAATCAGATGTAAGATTTGAAATTGTGGAAAAATAAGAACTGTGAAATGTCAAAAACAATTATCATCAAATATTGTATATAGTTTATAAGAAAGGTAAAATATTTTAGTTCATAAGTTTTTTCAAATAACCCCAAAAGAGTGATAATGTGACAAGAAAGTGCGCGAGTTTGAAAATTCAAATAAAATGGAGCAAAACAGAAATGGTATCCAGGGGATGAACAAACCAAGCCAGAGGGAGATAAGAAAAATTTTGAAAAGAACGCCACGTATAAAACGTTTAGAGAAAGAAAATTCAAGAATTTCACTGATACAAGGTAGTTGTCTAAAATAAACTAACCAATTCAATTTCAAGAGCATTTCGACAAAAATAAATAGGAGAAAACAAGATTACCTTTTATGTACTCCACATAAAACTGTTTTCAAGCTGATTTCTGGGATTTGTATGGTTCCTTTTGTAATGGAGAGTCCCTGAGAGCAGTAGATTGAAAAAGGATTTCATATTATTGGCGTGTATTGTAACAGCGACAGTTCCAGCTCCAGGTATAAACTTTTTAGTGCACATCACAAACTGAATCACTTACAACGTAACTCATATCGTATTTGAAGAACTCTATTTTATCTTGGTATTGAACTATAAAAGAATTCTTCCAACATCAAAGAAAAAGTGAGGTTATATATACGGTATACATCACTGTTTCTCATTATTGTCTATGAAAATTTGTCAATTGATTATAGTATAAGTTATATATCGTAGGCCAGGTGAATAAGTTCACCTGAATAAAGGAAATAATTGTTTTTCGATACTTTCTGGTTTATTCTTCACAACAATGATCTGCACTCTTACTTATAAACACTGAATTGAAATAGACATCAAGACAGGGCAGTGGTTCTATTGCCAGGACCGGCTATCTGAGACGAAAGGCGTACCAACTGAGTTTAGTCGTGGTGAGAAAGGGTAATAACAATTGGCAGCAACGTGACGAGAAAACAATGGCGTTAGTTAGCAATTGTTATAACATTACAATATATTATACAGGGCGGAAATAATTATCTCACATGTTACATCAATTTGTACCCGAAGCGGGACAAAATTAACAACAATTGTTTTCCCAATTCAATTTTATTACAATTTTGTCGCCCAACGCGGGGTAAATATAACAACAATTAGTAAAATATAACAATTTGGCGCCCAACGCGGTGCAAAAATATATTTGTAAGCATAATAATAATAAATTAAATAATTAACAAAATTCATTCTATAACAATTATTATTTCATAACAATTTGTCTCCCGACGAGGAGTGACAATAATTAGCTATCACATTTTATAACAATATACATATATATATATATATATATATACAGTGTCCGCCAAAATCTTGGAACCATATGGGATTTTTTTTTATTAATAGTTTCTCAGAAAATTTCATTCTTCATAGAAGTTGATGAATTCAATTGGACTAAAGACGCGCATGGCCGTTATTATCAGTGGCGTGCGGCTAAGTAGGAATCGGGCAATATTCTAAATTCACAATGGAGTAAAGTGACATTACTATTGAAAATATCGAAAAATGTTATTAAAAAAAGTTGTTTGCAATTAAAAGATATTTCCAGTTATCTAGTTCAGTCTACCAATTACTGATTTCAATAACTGCTTGATGTCTTGGGCTCAATTTTTAATGGGAATTATCGACAATAATTTTTGCGTAGTAAATTACTAAATCAGCATAAATTGTCTGTCAAAGCAATTAACTGTCTAACAAAATCTTGAAGATGAGCCCAAAAAAATTGTTAAGGAAGGATAATTATTTATTAATAACCACAAAAATAAATATGTAAATCAAGACTTGGTGGGTAGGTGTACCTAACTGTATGAGTGGGAATATCTTCCAATTGCAAACAACTTTTTCGATAACATTTTTTGATATTTTCCATAGTAATGTCACTTTACTCTATAGTTAATTTATAATATCGGCCGATTCCCGCTTAGCCGCACGCCACCGATAATAGCGGCTATGCGCATATTTAGTCTCATTGAATGCACCAACTTTTATAAGGAATGAAATTTTCTTAGAAACTACTAACAAAAAAAATTCCCATATGGTTCCAAAATCTTAGCGGACACTGTATATATTCATATTTCATTATTTTTACTATCTAATATAGTAGCATATAAGTTGAATGATAACACCTATCATTGTTACATAAAATGAAACTAGGTAGGTAACGTATAATGAACCATCCAAATGGAAATAATTATTCATTATCAATATGGTTGTTATGAACTAAGGAATACCAACGATTATTTTTTCGAAATTGATTAGGTTTATAGGTTTTATGGAAATACCACCTATTGAGGACATCACCAAGTCACGATTAAAAAAAAACAACTTGATTGGCTCGAGCCTCGCGAAAATTGAGTTATTTTGAAATAAAACATTTTTAGGGCTGCACGAAGTCAATTCCATTGATCAATTGAACAGTCAGTTGAGTCAATTGAGCGGTCGTGTACCAAACGCGGGTCGTCCTAGTCAAAGCCCGGATGGTATAATAACGCCCAGGACAAAAAATAAACTTTCGTAGCGCCAGACTGGGACAGGATGAAAAGCTCCAACTGCAAACTTAATTTGTTTTTCTTGTGTTTCTCCCTGTCAAATTGAGTTCTAATCCATTGCATGAAAAAAAAAAGGATTTGGTAATTGAACTAAATTTATTTGGTCACTCTTTTGGCCTGACCCGACTAAATAAATTCATCGCAAAACACAGTGTGTGTGTGTATTCGATTGATGCAATCATTATATTGCGGTGACAAAATTAAATGAAATATTTATTTGAAATGGAAAAATCCTAATATAAATACAATGTAGTTACAAAAAATACATTAATATCGATTTTGAGTAAAAAAACGATATATATTATACAGGTCAAAAGTGTTCACTAATTGAAAACATTAAAAGATAGAAATTATATTCCAAATCTGCGAAAGTTCAACAATGTTTGAATGGATAAGGCGGTCATTTATCATGATAATCTACAAATACGCTGGTTCAAAAATTAAGTTACATAACATGGTTTTTAAGTTGGTTTTTGAAAGAAGGTAAGGTGGCTCTATGGGCATTGGAAAATGATTGAAATCGACCAATCCTTTGAAAAACAATGATTTTATTGAGTTCTTGTTCTTATCCTAGAAAAGTGAAATTGATTATTTGTCCTTGGATTTGATGAATCTGATTATTCATACATGATGAAAGAATCGAAGTATTTTGGTAATAAGTTTTTGGTTAATATTATGTTGGTTGAATTACATGCGTTAGATAGCGTTCGCACAACTGACCTTGACTAAGATTATGTTACCCAATAGCAAAGCCAACTTATCATCGTTGCGACGTCTGGACTTGAATATCTGATGTGGGCTCTCATGCTCAGTTGCCATATTTTTCAATTCAGTGGATTGACAAAATGATTACTCATTTGAATAAATTTTTTTAGTGAAGAAATCAGCTTTCAGCTCATTTTGTTCAATTGACATTTTATTGAATTAATCAATTTCACATAATTATTTGGATGAATATATTTTTAAAGCAATCAGCAAATTTTGTAGAATTGATTATTCGATCAACAAAATAATTACATGGTTGAATCATTTCTGCCTAAACGAGTTAAGATTAAAGTTGGTCAAATAAGATATTTGATTCATGCAAATTAGTTTCAGTTGATTAAAACTTTAAATTGGATCCAAAACCGAGAAATAATTTTACTTATTCTGGAATTATTTTTTGTCGTGCAGATTTTGAATAATTAAATGGCAAAGTTTTGAATTTTGACATTTTTTTATTTTTGACTATTCAGGAAACAGTTTTCCTAGGGCTTCCGAATGACATATTGCAAGTCAAGTTTCAAGGGAGATTTCTTGGGTTTTGGAATCGTGTAGTGAAACATCGATTTTGTAAAAATTAGTTGTTCATTTTGACAGTGAGGGTGGTTTTGTTGATTTGGGTTGCATATTTGATCAATAAGTTTTAGATAAACATGAGGAGTAAATGTTCAAGCCCTTCAATCTTAATAAAAATATTGTTTTATTTTCAACCGACGAAATCAAAAAGGAGAAGGTTGTCCAGTCGAGGCGTATATATATTTTTTCATGTATTATCACGCATAACTTTTCACAGGGCGTTCGATTCCGATGATTCTTTTTTCATTGGATAAGGTATTCTTCAAAGTTGGTTCATACGAATTTGAACAGAAGAATCAATACCTGAGGGTAGCAAACTGGCGGATATTGATCGTTCACCCTCTCAATTTTGATCCGTTAAATTATTCTATCAGGCATAACTTCGTAGTGGGTTTTCCGATTTGGATGATTCATTTTTAATTATATAGGGTATACCTCATAGTTGATCATATTCTAATCTGTAATGGAATGATCCTCCTCTATGGGTAGAAAAATAGGGGATGATTGATTTTTCACTTGTGAACATTGGCACACATATGCAGTTGACATTGACAGATCCTCCTACTCCGTCACAATATTACATTCTATGAAAGGATGGAATTATATACAAAGTGATAGAATCAACTAACCAGAACTTTCAAAAATAATTCATATGATATAGCAATAAATAGTTTAAGTAGATAATCATATTATTTAACAGTTAATAGTCGAAGTAAGCTAGGTAAGTTAGTATTTTGGAACTAATCAAAAATTAAGTAGGTAGTGATTAGTAGATTTCAGCCACATAAAATTCAAAAATAAAATTTTTTTAACAAAAAATTAAATCAACTGAAAAGGTAAAAATAAAATAATACTTCCCAGTCTTAATGATAATTGAGCTCCCAAACTAATGTGAGTAACTAACTTTGTGTCGGCGCCAAACAAACTAGCAATTGAATTAGGTAAAGCGTAAAATGATGGCAGCGAGATGCACAGCGGCATTTTGGTTACTTCTTCAGAGTAATATAATCTTTGATAATTGTTTGTTTGCCGACTCAAAATTAGTTACTCACATTAGTTTGGAAGCTCAATTATCATAAAACTAAAAGGTTTATTTTTTTTTGTCGCTCTAATTTTGGTAAAAGTTTTTATGTAATGATGATTTTCGAGAGATTTCCTTGAATTTAGTTTTGGTTTGTTTTCTATATTGTTGTTGGACGTTGTTAAAAATGGGGTCAGCTTTTTGTCACCGTTGCTGCGTTACATTTGTTTATCTTCTTTCTCGTTTCTTGAGGGTTTGGCTCGTATCGGAAATTATGATCTTTTTTTAACTGTTGATTTTGTCAAATGTCCAACGTTTCAACTGTGACCACTGCCTTCTTCGAGGATTTTTTCAAAAATGTAGCTGAATCATCATTTTAAAAAACAACGACGAACGAAAACATAACCGTATATGCGAGACAGTTTTGTTTTCGTGATACACACTATTCCAATTTAACTTTTCAGGAAAGTTTCATCTGGGAATGGCGATTAGGTGACTGATGGAGGGAGTTCCCAGATAAAACTGTACTGAAAATGAAATTGAAACAATGTTTCTCACGAACACAAAAGTGTCAGAACTATTTTGCATCTTTCCTAAAGTATGAATGAATTCAAGTATTTATTATTTTCTTATCATTAGGTATCCGTAGCAAAATTTGTCTCCAGCAAACGGTTATGAATCATTTATCTGTTTGTCAACCTCGATATTGCTGCTTGCAGTACATTTACATAGGAATTTATTTGAATTATGTATCATAGTCTGGGAGCTCTCGATCGTCTTATTGAAATTAATGTATAACAAACTGTCCATGAATAACATGCAAACAAAATCAAGTGATTGGGCCTAACATGACTTACGACTCGACATACGACGCGAATCGCAATGATCTACAATATATCTGAGAAATTTTGGCATATATGATCTGCAGTATATAGCTAATTTGGATTTTTTTTGATTGCAGAAAAAAAAATGAATAATCGTAATCGTCTCGAGAATATTGAACCCTTTGGAGCTTTGACTGAACATCAGTTTTTACAGATATTCAGTGTCACAAAAGAGTTATGCAGATTCTTAATTGAAGGAAATGACCTGAGACTAAAACTACGCAACTCTACTACTACTACTACTCAAACTATAATAAGTGTTAGTGTAATACATTATGTTTTGATAAACCTATCAGAAATGATTAATTAGACGTTTCTGGCAAACCAGAGAACGGATCAACCTGAAAATTCCACAGTATGCATAAATTAATATGATCTACACGCCTAAAATTTTAGACGATGCGGCGTTGCCGCTTCTACTATAAAGTAGCGGCTACTTTGATTTTTCAAATGGAACACCCTGTATATAATATCATATTATAATTTTTTATCACTTTGTCAACAATTTCATTTACTTTTTCCCTCCACCTATCTGTTACCGTTTAGAAGATATGAATCAATTTCATTTTTTACCATACACGTACTTTATAAAGCTGATAATCTTGAACTCTCTGGTACTAAGACGATCAAATGCGAAATGGAGTGGAGTGATACCATGAGGATCTTCACTTCGAGTCATATTTTCATTTGCCTCATACAGGGTCTTTAAAAAATGCAGATACTTTGTTCACATGAAAAAATGAGTAAAAGTAAATTTTTTCAAATTTAACACCCTGTATATTTCCACATTTTAGCTCTACATCCAATTTTAGATTAACTTTGTTCAGATAATCCTATTTATTCGAACCGTTTTGAAAATGACGTTTATTCATCACTTATTTTGAAATTTAACATCTATTACGTATATTTCTTTTCGATTTAGTTTTTCAACAGTCTCAAATCAGTCAGTTCGAAATTCTGTTCGGAAAGTTACAAATTGTATGCATTGAGGTATTGTGTGTCTCTACGTACAACATTGCAAATTAATATTTTTTAATAGTGTGCTTTGGAAAAATGAATGATACAATTTTGAAACGTCAAACTCTCGTTGCTGATTTTGACTGATTGTAATACCAATTATAATAGAAAAATGTCAAGATAAGGTTACCGTAATGAAGATTTCTTGAATTTATTAATAATTTATGTGAGTGCAATAGAATTGCAAGTAGAACATGCCGAGTATTTCATGAGAGATATCCACAACTTCGACTACTAAAAAACTGTAGGTTGAATGGAACTTTTCGTCCAAAAATCATTCGTAGAAACCCTGAAGTGGATGATGATGACAATGGCATAACAGTTTTGGGATTTTTTCATGCATTTCCGAATGCTTCTCTACACGTGGCTGAAAGGGAGATAGGTATACCCTACGTGACAATTTATCGCATTCTTAATAAGCACAAATGGAATCCCTATAAATTCTACTGTGTCCAACATCTGAGAGAGACTGATTTGCCTCGTAGAGTGGAATTCTTCGAATGGTTACTTTTCAAGACTCAAGAGGATGAACATTTCCTTGACAATATCATATGGACAGATAAGGCCAAGTTTACAAAAAATGGAGTTTTCAATAGACACAACAGTCATTATTGGGCGCCAGAAAATCCCTTTGTCGTTCGCCAAAGGGGTTTTCAAGAAAGATGGCAATTTAATGTATTTTGTGCCATAAAGAACGGGTCAATTTTTTATATCGAGTTTTATGATGATAATTTGGTTGCATAGAAATATGAAGATCTACTGAGAAATGGAATTCAAATGATTTTGAATAATATGCCAGAAAGAGAACGTTTATGGTACCAAATGGATGGTGCTCCACCCCATAATTCTCGTTCAGTAAGCGAAGCTTTAACTGAAATATTTGAAGACAGATGGATTGGTAATAATGGACCTTTTCGTTGGCCTCCTAGAACACCAGATGGCAATCTATTAGATTATTTTTTGTGGGGTTCCATGAAAAATATGGTTTACTCCAACCCAGTAACAACAATGGAAGATATGAAATCGAGAGTTAGAACTGCTCTCAATAGTTACAGAATCAATCAGAAGCGCTACACATGAAAATCTTTTGGAGAGATTACATGTTTGTTAAAGTAGAGGTGGAGATGTGTTCGAACATATTCTGAAATACACTGACAATTGAATTAATTTACTAATTCATGAAATTATTTTCAGTTCGTGTATCAGCAATAAAACTATTGTTGAAGAGAAGTTCCATTTGATGGTTGAAGAGTATTTCAATAATTATTCATTCATTGTATTATCTGTGACTTCGAACGGAAAAAATAAGTGATGAATACAAGGAAACCACGTCAGTTTCTGTTTGAAACAGTTTATCGAAAACGGTTCGAAATCGAAATAGGATTATCTGAACAAAGTCAATCTAAAAATGGATGTAGAGCTAAAAAATGTGGAAATATACAGGGTATTCTATTTGAAAAAATTGACTTTTACTCATTTTTTCATGTGAGTATTTGCATGAGGCAAATAAAAATATGACTCGAAGTGAAGATCCTCATGGTATCACTCCACTCCATTTCCGAATTTGATCATCTTAGTACCAGAGAGTTCAAGATTATCAGCGTTTATAAAAGTACATGTTTGGTAAAAACAAAATCGAAATCTTCTAAACGGTAACAGATAGGTATAGAGAAACAGTACATGAAGTTGTTGACAACGTGATAAGGAATCATAATATGATATTATATACAGGGTGTTCTATTTGAAAAATCAAAGTAGCTGCTACTTTATAGTAGAAGCGGCAACGCCGCATCGTCTTAAATTTCAGGCGTGTAGATCATATTAATTTATGCATACTGTGGAATTTTCAAGTTGATACGTTGTCTGGTTTGCCAGAAACGTCTAATTAACGCTCATCGTGAAAAGCCCTGTACAGGGGTTATAAAGTATATAAAGGTATGAGAATAGAATAAGCAAAAAAATGTAGAGCAGCATCATAAAGTGATTTCCCCAGATAACATACAATTATTGAGTTTTTGTTTGAAACATATTGTAAAGCCAAGTAATAGTGAACGAGAATAACGATTGAAATGGGCAGTGGAGTGCCGAGGTGGGGTGAGTCGAGATTTGTGTCGGAAATTAATGCGATGAACGTCTGTGCGGAAAGTAATTTTGTCATACAGGTACGAATGTTTTTGCGATGTTATTATATTATGCAGTGGCGGATCACCATAGAGGCGCATAGTAAGCGAGTGCTTAGGGCCCCCGAAAAGGGCCCCAGATCACTAAGGAACTGTAACATTCAATGAGCACAGGGATACTATGAGAACAAAATGTCGATGAGTCTTAATTCTCATAAATATAATTTTCACTTTGTTCAGAGAGTTCTAATTCTAAATGGCTGTCGTCGGCGATAATGAGGATACAGGCAATACTGAATCAAATATTAACACTGGAAATCATCCTGGTAGCATAACTTCAACTTGCTCTCATGACATCGCTTCATGCTAACAATAATCACGGATAAAATGATAGAATATTATTTAGTCAGTAAACCTTGTAATGTTGGGGACATTTCAAAACTCAAAGTAGATTACACTGACAGACACCGTATTTATCAAAGTCCTTTACAAGATCATGATTTTTATACTACAAAAGCAAATGGCGTGAATGAAAGGCGAGAATGGATGATATTTTCATAGACTACGATATCTGTTTACTGTTAGGTTTGTGAATTATTTTCGAAAACCAGGAAATTGGTAATTGGCTTCATTGACTTGAGAACCATTACGAGAATACTGAAAGAACATCAATGTTCTAGTGATCATATATCTGCAATGTATGCTTTAAAAAAGATCTATAGCTTTTGGAAACAAAGACACCTAATTAGTTAAACAGACGCGGAAACAAATTATTGGCGCGAATCTTTGAAAAGAATTGTCGCTACTGTGGAACTGATGTCTACTCTTGGACTTGCTTTCCGAGGTCACAGAGAAAGAGAAGAATCTAACAGAAAGGGGATTTTTTTAGAGGTCATTCAGAAAGATTTTCTCAGGTTGGTCGATGCAGCGTGAGTTATCAATCGCATAAGATTTACGATGAATTTATTGTTTTGATGGCAAACGAGGTATAAAACAAATCTAGCAGGACTTCAAGATGCGATATATTATTCCATTATTGTTGATTCCACTCTGGATATAAGCCATGTCGACCAACCCATTCATTTTGAGGTCTGTATCGAAAGAAGATGATATACAGAAGATATTCTTGCGATTTTTTGGAATAGATCACCATGATGGTGAATATCAAGAAAATAGAGTCATGACAACATTGAATGATTTCTCAACTGATATCACACTATGTAGAGGCCAAACATATGACAATGCCTCCAATATTACAGGCAAATATATAGGAAGGCAGACCAGACTGAAAAGACAATAGCCCAAAAGCGTACTACGTACATTGTGTGTCATTCCCTGAACTCAGTGGGAAATTCAGCAGCCGATTCATGTTCTGCTGCCATACATTATTTTTGTTTTGTTCAAAATTTATATGTATATTTCTCTGTTTCAACAAGACGATGGAATTTTCTGTAGAACAGTTTAAATGACAAAGGTTAACAAATCAAAAGGATCTGTGACACTAGATGGTCATCTAGAGCTGACGCCCTCATGACGGTACTTTGGAAAAGTTATTGCAACGTATAATTACCACCAGTAAGTCAGTCCCAGACGCACATTCTATTTCATTAATGGGTACCAACCTGCTCAACCCCATTTTGGAATTTGGTAATATATATCTGAAATAACTCAGAAACAATTGAAGCAGATGCACAGAAAGTTAACAGGTAACAGAAATTTTTGAGTTGGAAAGAAAATGGCCCGAAAAAGGAAACAGCATTTTGACGAGACGACAGGAAATACAATATATTTAACCGGTAAAAATGCCTTCATTGTTAATATATACAATATTATTTGTGATGGACTCATCATGGAACTAGGTGATGGGAGTGAGGTGTATGAAAACATTGTCGTTGATTTCCGTATTTTCTTTGACCTTGATATATCCTAGAATGCAATCAATTTACGGAGTGAGGAAATTAATTACGAAATATAGCAGAGATATCGACATCATCCAGTTCAGAGATGAAGTTCTTCAGTTCGTTAAATATTTGAATGAGGTGCATATGACAGATCCAGCGGGCATAATGCCAGTGGTGAACGATCGTTTTCCGCTCTGAAGAAAGTTGTTGAAGAATTATTTGAGGAATAGTTTGTCCGAAGCAAATTTGAATGCTTTTGCGATTTTGTTTATCGAATCTGAATCAGTTAAAGGAATAGATTATGATTCTATGACAGACAAATTTGACAAATACAAAGCTAGAAAAGTTCCTTTGTGAATTATTCACATACTTAGATGATTTTATATTTATTTTCAGCTATTTTTGATCAGTATTATCATCCAAATAATGTGTTTTTCATTTTTCATAGAGGAGTTAACAAAATGGTAATAGCTTGATGGTTTCTCAGGTGCTCAAATTTGTTGGCTCCTTCCAGAAATTTTATTGTTTCCATTGTTACTAATTTTGAACTGGAGGTATGCCTTTTTTCTCTTCAAGTATGGCATTAGTAAACAAATCTGAACGCGTTTCTCTAGTTGTATATCTATTATTTTCGCTAAACTAAGGATCAGTAATATGGACGATAGTTGAATGGATAACTTACATTATCAACTTTATGAATTGGGATAATCACAGATGTTTCCAGGAACAATGGGAAAGTATTCAATGTTTCAAATCTAGTGATAGTGATAACGTGACCTTGAACTTGAAAATCTTTCGATTAGTTTCATGATATTGTCTGCAATGCGCTGTTGCCAAGTCTCTCACGTCAACTGTCAGATACAGATGTCAGTTTCTCAATGCAAAATAAAATCCAGGAACATTTTCGTGTTGGAATTAGAAACAGGTTATCTTTTCCATAACGCAGAATTTTGCGGATAGTCATTCATCATGTTGTATCCTCGCATTACTGTTATTCTTCTGGCATTCCTTAATATGGAATCGTTATATAAAATTACTCCTGTTTTAATTATTTCTTTCGCCCAGTACTATTATTTTTGCTATTGCTATTCTGAAACCGAAGTTTACTGAATGAACCTTCAGATTTCTAACTCTTCTATAAAAAACAAATTTCACCTATCGACACAGAATTCCAAACGGCAAAACACATTCGAAAGTTTATCAGCTCTCAGACTAATACATATGCAAATTGGATGCATAAATTAACCGAGTATTCCATTGTTTCAAAATAATTATTTTTACCAAATGATTTGAACTTTTAGTAGCTACGAAAGGGGTGACGGACCGTGTCAATTTCCGAATTACATCGCACAAAATGGCCCTTGTCCTCAAAAGGCTCTATCTAGGATACTTTTGGATCTTCGATGAACTTCCTGGTGAGTATAGCACATTCAGTACGACGAAATACTAAAAAACAAACATAATGATTAGTTTTGGCTTCACCAAAAGAACGCTCAAGGCCGTATTCTGGGGCGGGTGGGGGTGATTACCACCTCCAAGGAAGGATTTTCGAAAGAACAATGCTGTACAAAATTTGGTATCGTGTCAGTTGAGTTGCCGAAGGAAAAAATCCTTCAACCCAAAACACCTAGACCCCGTAGGTATGTGTGTGGATGTTAATTTTTGTGAGTTTATCTCTTTAGGTACATTTCAAAGAAATACTACCTATTGGGGTCGTCACCGTTTTAATATATATATAATATATAATAAATATATATATATATATATATATATATTATATATATATATAATATATAAATATATATATATATATATATATATATATATATATATATATATATATATATATATATATATATATATATATATATATATATATATATAATATAACTATGAATTTGAAATAACTTTGTAGAAAGGATATTCTGAGGTTGCAGTCAATTAATGGCAATGAGAAAGAAAACTCTTTCTATTTAGTCGAGTTGAAATGTTTATTATTAACATTAAGAATTCTAAGAGCTTAAATACATTTAAGAGGAGAAACACTATTGTGAAATACGATTTTAAACAAATCAAAAATTATAAGTAGTTACAGTGAACGCGTCTTCACAGTGATGAGATTTTAAAATCTATCACTATACACACTATATATTGATTAGATCAATTTATAATCTAGTAAGTTCTAGTTTGTTTAAACTACACAATAGTAATCTTCTTTTCACAGCTGTCTTGATAATAGAAATAAACATTTTCGAAAGCTATAAATAAGAAAATTTCTTTCTATTGGCATAAATTTGACTGCAACTCAAGGAATATCCTTTCTACAAAGTTTATTTCAAATTCATAGTTATTTTCAACTAGTCCAGTCACGAGACTACCCTTCTTCAACATATACATATATATATATATATATATATATATCAACGTATTCTTTAGACAAGCCATGGTTTACTCTAATACTCTACTCTCCCATCTCCCCAACATTGGGAATTTCAAATGGAACACCCTGTATATTTTTACTGGACGATTCTGAGTATGATCACATAGTTTTGAGACGAACAATTTGATAGTCCAGAAGCATTTATATGTTTGCATCTAGAGTACGTTGACTCTCTTCAACCAATCAAATGGACATGAATGATGAGTAAAAAATATATATGACATTTTTTCCGCCTAGTTGAGTACCTATGTCGGGGTTTGATATTTCCAAAACCACTAATTGTGAAAAAAGCATTTTTTTTTTCAAATGAAATCTTTTAGACACACATTTACTGGATTCTAATGTTCACGACGAATCCACTGATGGTTTCGAATCGAAAATCGGATGGATAAAAATCCTAATCCACTAATTATTTGTCGAAAAATCAGGAGGAAATTGGGGTATATCGCACATTTCGATACAAAATTGAACGAAACCAGATTCGTAACATCAATTTTACGATCAGAATGACAATATATATATATTATAATATATATATATATATTATGAATTATTTTAGACAGATACAGAAACCTAAGGCTCTAAAATATTAGAGACATTGAAATATTGAAAACATTAACATTGAAACACCAAGTTTTAAAATTTTCTGCATTACTTACTGAGTAAATTCTTTACATTTTATTTTTACTTTTTTATAAACTTCTTGAGTTCATTTTTGAAACAGTCAGTTGATTCCCGTATAGATGAAGGGAGTTTCTTGAAGCCTTCAGAGAATATTGAATTCATAGTACTTTTGTATGTAGATCTTGCAATGTATATGTTATTGAACCCCTTGTATCATGTGTGTATATATTATAGTTGAAAGCAACATATTGCCTGAAGTATTCTGGTTTCATATTATTTACTATTTTCATTACTAAAATCATTCAAATTCAGAGTGTTTAACATTGACATAATTGTGGTACGACGATTTGTTTTCATTATTATTCTCATTCCACAGATTGAAAGTTCTTGGAGCATTTTGATTCATTTAGTTTAAACAGGTATAGAATAGAAGAGCATAGTCAAGATGTGACTGTGTATGTAAAGAATTATATACTGTGATTTTTGTTTCATAAGATATCTTCTGTGGAATTCTACAAAAAAATTCAAGTTTATTTTTCAAATATTTTCGATTTTGCGTATATTTTTGTGTTATTACTTCTTTATATGAATTTTTAACCTGTCAAATTGATCGAAGGGTGAAAAGTATTGCGAGAATAACTTTTCTTAATCACTACTGCTGCATACACGACGATTCCAAATCGAAACACCATCTTCAGTGCTTATCTATCATGAGAATAAAAAAATAACTAATAAAAAAACTTTTTTCCATTTTCGTGACTAAAATATGACATATTTCAACTCATTAGTGAGATAAGTTGTACTTTTGATCACTAGTGATTAAAAATCTTCTATTCACAAGTAAATAAAAGTGTTACCTAGGTTACCGATAAACAACCATCATACACATTGCTCACATCACTGCAACTGCGTCGAATTATTCGTTTTTCAAATTCAATGCAACACAAGCAACATTAGCGCAGATTTTTATTCTTAGTAGGCTGGTTGCGATTTTGTTTTGAAGAGTCAATGACACAATAGTTATGCAACATCACACCCCTTCGTGGTCACTTTGGAGACCTGCAGAACATCACTTTCCAAAGACTCGTTCATCCAACGAACAGCGAGGCTTTGGAACTCATTGCCTAGGGAGGTGTTCCCCGAGGCATACAACCTCCAGAAATTTAAGAAGAACACCAACTCCTACCTTCTTTCCCTTGGTTCCCACGATGTTCTCTGAACATTACAGGATATCCCTTTTCGTGGGAACCAGAACATAAAAAAAAAAAAAAACAAATGCAGAATAATTTCTTTTAATTTCTGCGAAAATGGAAAAAATCAGATTCAAAACACGTGAGTGGAGCGCATTCAATCACTCACCTTGTTGACAAGTTCTTACTTACCAACCAATCACAGCCCAATCAAATTGATTGGTATATACCCACTTTCATGAACTCTTCGCGCGACAAGCTTTTCGAAACCAAATAATTCAACAAAAAATAATGAAATCATTGTCAGCGATGACTTAAACTCATTTCATACGTTGTAGTACACGGCTTAAATGGAAGCTTGTCTTTAATAATGAGCTATTCAGTTCTCCAATGAGGTGACCATCTAAAGATCAACCCGTCCGCCATCTTGGAGCTGCCATCTTCAATTCATGAATTCTTACAAAAACCAATAATCTTCGACCAAATTCATTATCTCCGACCCTTAAAACCCCGACATACCAATTTTGAATATAAACAACATTTTTTTATATTTCCAAAAAATTACACAAAACCCACAACGAATCATTTTAAGGAACCGTACAAAATACAAAACTTAGAATTTTGACAAAAAAATAATTTCCGCCCCAAAACCTCCACAATCCAATTTTGGATAGAAAACGTCCGCCATCTTGGAGCCGCCATTTTAATTGTTTTAATTTTCCCAAAAAAAACAATCCAATTTTAAAAAGAATCGTACCAGAATTACAAAACTCGTCCGCCATCTTAAATTTGAGAATTCTGACAAAAAATTCATAATATCTGTCCCCAAAAACCTCCACATACCAATTTTGAATAGAATCGGACCATAATCACAGAGATCGTTTGCCATCTTGGAGCTGCCATTTTGATTTTATGAATTTTGACAAAAAAATCATAATTTCCTACCCCGAAAATGCATCATACCAATTTTGAATCGAATCGTACCATAATTACAAATCTCGTCCAACATCTTGGAGCCGCCATTTTTTTTCTCTAACAAAAACTGCATAATGCCTTGTCCCGGAAACTATGAATACCTGCCAAGTTACCATCAATCGGACAACTAGAAGTAGGTCAAATTTAACTTGCAAGATTTAATTACAGACACTCGGACAGGTGAAAGTAAATAAAAGCTTGTAATAAAATAACTAATAAAAAATATTTCTGGAGACGAGCCTATATTCAAGCCGTGTACTGAAACGTACACAATAAGTATTGAATGGATGTGTTTTTTGTGGAGGAACAACGTTTACCTTGACATGTTTTTGCTTGACGTTTCAGAGATTATATCTGCCCCGTTCTCAAAATCTTTTAAATCTCCTTCAATTGTTTCAATAATTTGGATTTTTTCTCGCAGTCTTTTTCACTTTTTCAAGTGAAGGATGCGTAGGTCATCGCTGACAATGATTTAATTATTATTACACGCTTTATATAAGCTTCACTTGTATGTTTGTTTGTTTGTTGGTTTGTTTGTTTGTTTGTTTGTTGGTTTGTTTGTTTGTTCGTTCGTTTGTTTGTTTGTAACCGACTCCTTTGGGCGAGATTTTGACCTACTTCCAGACGTCCGAATGATTTGAAATTTGGCAGGTGTACATAATTCCGGTGACAATGCATTAAGGAATTTTTGTGTGGAAAAAAAACAAAATGGCGGCTCCAATATGGCGTACGAGTTTTGTGATTATGGACCGATTTCCTTCAAAATTGGTATCCAAAAGTGTTTGTGGTCGGAGATGACGATTATTTTCTCAAAATTGGAAAATTCAAGATGGCGGCTCCAAAATGGTGGATGATTTTTGTGATTATGGTCTGATTTTATCCAAAATTGGTATGTGGGGGTTTTTGGGGTCGCATATTATGATTCTTCTGTAAAAATTGGAAAATTCAATATGGCGGCTTCAAAATGGCGGCTGAGTTTTGTGATTATGGTCTGATTCCATTCAAAATTGAAATGTATGGGTTTTTGGGTCGTATATTATGATTCTTTTGTGAAAATTGGAGAATTCAAGATGGCGGCTTCAAAATGGCGGCCGAGTTTTGTGATTATGGTCTGATTCTATTCAAAATTGGTATGTGGGGGTTTTCGGGGTCGAATATTATAATTCTTTTGTGGAAATTGAAAAATTCAAGATGACGGCTTTAAAATGGCGGCCGAGTTTTGTGATTATGGTCTGATTCTATTCAAAATTGGTATGTGGGGTTTTGGGTCGGAGATATTATGATTCTCTTTGATAAGAATTCAAGATGCGGCTTTAAAATGGTGGCCGAAATTTTGAATTATGGTCTGATTCTATTAAAATTGGTATGTGGGGGTTTTGGGGTCAATAAGACACGTAAAATGAAAAAGATAGGATATAAATGATGATTTGAAAAATACTGATAAAAATTGGTTTAATTAGAAAATCAGACTTTTTGAAAAATGAAAATGATGGAAAAGAATTATCTGTTTATTTAAAAATAGGTTGGGGTGCAATGTAATTAATAAATATTTAAAATTATGAAATATAGTATATAGTATAGGCGATACCATGCACCCCACGCTTTTTCTGAATAAAATACTTTTTTTTCTCATTTTTAATTTTTTCAATCTGGTTTTCTATAAAAGCGTGTTTTTTAGTTTTTTCAAACTATAATTTTTTATTGTTATAAGCCACATGATTTTAATTTTAATTTTTTATAACAATTGTTTAGAAAGTTTACTACATTGCTTATGAGATAGTTCAAATGTTGTTTTTTTTGGAAATGTAAGTAATAATGAAACTAATAATTCTTAAGAAAAAAATTGTTCTTTAAAAAAAATGTTTTGCTTAAAATCGCCCTTCTTAGTTGACATTTTTTTTGCAAGTAAATATCAATAGTAAGGCCTTTTTTAAATTCTTATTCTGAAAAAAATAAATTTATTTGTTTATTAAATAAACAATTTGTTATAAAGAAATAACTTCTCGCGCTATATTTTTTTTAAATACTGAAAAAATAAACAAAAATGACCATGTGTCGTTTTTTAAGCTAAAAAATTGTTTTATTTGTTGAATTATTTGGTTTTAAAAAGCTTGTTGCGCTAAGTGTTCATAAAAGTAGAAACCAATTTATTTCATTGGACATTGATTGGTTGGTAAGTGACAACTTGTCGAAATATTAATTTTATCACAATTCGAGCAAAAAGCTTTTTGAAACCAAATAATTCAACAGAACATACTTAAATCATTGTCAGCGATGACTCAAACTCATTTTATACATTTTAGTAGATGGACCCGACACACCAATTTTGAATCAAATCAGATCATAATTACAAATCTCGTCCGCCATCTTGGAGCCGCCATTTTGTATTTTTCTCCAACAAAATTCCATAATGCAGTGTCACCGAAATCGTGAACACCTGCCAAATTTCAAATTAATCGGACGACAAGAAGTCGGTCAAAATTCACTTGCAAGGTTTGACCCTAACTAACAAACGAACTAACAAGTGGAACTAAATAACAGCTTGTAAAAATAATCTTGATTGAAGTAAAACTTGTGAGCATTCTCACGTGTGTTGTATGTTCCTGGTTCAAAGAGTCACATTCATTATGTTTGTTAAAAGACATCCGCTTTGCTTAAATATACAAAATTTTAGACGAAATATGGAACTTTAATTTTCGAAAATATTTTTTTTTTTTAGACAAAAGAATTGACGATCTAGGATTGTTATGGATGTCCTCTCCCCTCCAACCTATTCTGATTCTGGCAGGATATCTATATTTTGTACTTAAATGGGGACCTGAATTTATGAAGGACCGCAAACCTTTCGATCTCAAGAATGTTATAATAATGTACAATGCAATACAAATTGTGCTCAACTTGTATATTGTGAAAGAGGTGAGATGGAAAAATATTTCGAACGCTCAACTGATTCAAGTATTGAATATTCAATTTTTTCCAGGCCTTCAGAGAGCTCTTTTTGGATTCCACTTGGGACGAATGGGATTGCTCCGTCGTGGATTATTCTACTGCCGCCAGGGCGACACATATATTGCGAATTTGCCACACCTTCCTCCTTATCAAGATAGCTGATCTCTTAGATACGGTATGTAACATAACTCTACGGGCGGTTTGATTGAACAAAGGTTCTCTCTCTCTCTCTTTCTCTTCCAATATCTTTGCCCTTTCCCACCAGAAAGTTGGCCATGTCCGAGGACCTCGTGGGCTCAAACCCTACTTGCCCCCCTTCGTAGGGCACCCTGGAAATCTCACTCGAAGTGATACCACGAATGCCCGAATTTTACACTTGAAATGTTATTTGCGATGCACGTTATCGGCAGTCTGACTCTTACAGTATCCTCTGATAGTACAATTAAAGGCCCCTTCTTCCGAAAAATCCGTTGTCATCCAGCCTGGTTACTGGCGTAGAGAAGAAGGAACCTGTTATCTTCACAAACATTTATTTAACTACACATAAATACTTTTATTTTTGCAATGCACGTTTATAAACGGCAGGACATACACTTTTAACATTTACTTGACACCTAACCTATCGAATCCCTTGAACAAAGGTTTGTTGTGATATATTGGTCAAAGTAACCAAGTTCGTAGTTCTCGTTACAAGGAACACGTTATTAAGGAACTGTTAATTTATCCAAAAAAGGCAAGGCACTTCATTTCAATTTCATCTTCTCGAATGAGAATGATTTCTTTTCATTGTAAAAGCTACCCTTATCATAAAACTGGTTATGTCTCAAAAAGTACCGGTAAAAGGATTTGAATATTCACATGAGCGTTACATTCCAGTGGTAGATACAACGCAGTGGTTTTTTTGTGAATATATTTTTTGTATTATTTGGAATATGAAATAGATGGCGGATTTTTTCCAAACTATTGAATTTGTCATATATATTCTTTGACCAAATGACTGATGTTTATCATTCTTAGTCAACAAAACAGACTAATTGCTGAACAGCAAAAATAGAACTGTTTACTTGACACAAAAATTATTGCCTCATCACTTATTCCATACTTTCCTCTGGATCGTCTCAACCATCTGTTTGTTGTCATCGAATGAGCTCAATTAGTAAGTTTTATTCTGACCACAATCTGACAACAAACATTTTTCACAATCTCCCCAATATTCACTCTCTTATTTCCAGATATTTCATGCAGCAATTCATTATACAGTGAGGCAACTTATATTTCTTGATATAGAAATTTTGTTTGAATAAAAAAAACCGATGGCGCGTTGATACCTATATTTTTTAACTTTTTCATTAAAAATGGGTACCCATTTCTCTAATGGTTTTGGGGGAACAACCGAAATATAAAAAAAACTATTATAAACCATTAGGAAAAAGGTAAAAAATTATAAATTACTGATATTGGTAGCAAAAATGGATTTTCTGATGGTGGCTCACTAGCATTTCGATGAAAAAACAGACTGGAGGCTATCATTGAAGACATGAACGCTGATTTTTTTGAAGAATACTTCCAGCAAGTGCTAGATCCTATTGGTCCCGGGTCTGTTATAGTCATGGATGATGCCAGCTACCACTCCAAAAAAATACCAAAGTCTTCATGCAAAAAATTACATCATTCATTGGTATACTTTGAATAAGCCATTCCACAAAGATATACTGAAAAAGGAGCTACTGGAGATTGTAAAGTTGAGTAAACCTCTTTGTGCGAAATTTGTTGTCTACGAAATCGCTTCAAACCGGAATATAACGGTACTTCGCCTTCCGCCATATCACTGTGAATCAAACCGCATTTAATTGGTGTGGAGGCAAGTAGAAGGATTTGTAGCAAAGCATAACACTACTTTAAAAATATGGAACGTTCAAAACCTCTTGCGAGAGGGAATAAAGACAGTGGACTGCAAAAAATGGAGTAAGTGCGCCGAACATGTGATTGGAATAAAAGAAAGAATGTGGGAAGCTGATAACATGCTAGAAAACACTGTGGAACCCCTTATTATTTCTCTGGGCCCCAAAGACGATAGTTCATCGGACTAGTCGGAATATAATGGCTGAATAATGGCTAAACTTGAAAAAATTATTATTTATTCCAATTTATCTATTTTCATATCATTATAACTCTTATATAAGTTTTTATCCACTCACTATTAGAATAATTGATATGTCAATTATCTGCCTATCTCTATAATTATAATCATGTAAAATTATGATTATACTTATTATTCTAATAAACTATCTGTAGACCGATTCGGGGTGGGTACGTCTTTAATAACTGAAATACGAAATTTTCAAAAACTGTCATTGCAAGTTTACAATACAACCTTCACGTTTTCCACCCTGTTTAATGGGTTATGTCATTGCAAATTTACATTTTATCACTCTCTCACGTGGGAAACAGATAGACTAGGAGGAATCGGCGCATGAGTACCGAAAACTATTCCACCTCAATTTTTTTATGCGATCCTCTTCAAATTGCCCTACTGATGATACAAATGCATGTTGCCATAAGGCAACCCTGTGTCATATTGTTTAAACCGAAATTGTTTGAACAATTGCAAGGAATTGTTATTTTTCAACCGGACAAAAAAAAATTATATTCTTTATTAAAATACAAATAAAAAAGGTCCTATGACTTTTCACGATAAAGTTAATATTTTTAGAGATATGAATTTTTAAAGGTTCAAAAAATCTCATATTTGGGTACTTTTGACCCATGAAAAATATATAAAAAAAAAATCGAAATAATATTATTTTTTAATTCTTTATACAATAGTCAATAACATTCTTAATAGAGATTTAAAAAAATTTCATTGATTATACCTGTTTTTTAATTATCAATTTCGCGCGCTCACAAGTATGCATCGCTTACCTTTAAGTATCGCCGTCTCTCTCTGACTCATGCGCTGCATCGGCCTCTCTGTTTCCTGAATCATTTTTTATCATTTATCTTAAAAACTATTAACTTTTCTAAGATTGTTAAAGAGAGCAATGTTATTAACAATTAAATTGTCTACAATTTGTTTTTGACAATTTTTTTTCTGGAATCAATTTTGTCACAAGAACAAACGAAGATCTTGAGGTTTTATACAAAGAGTAACCTTGAGAAAATAAAAAAATATTTTCCTTACATAGGCAAAATCATATACACATCATGATACATATACATATAAGTATTTTTTGTTATTATTTTTCAATTCGAACATTCAAGTGCTTACCAATATCTTTTCATTATTTATATATAATTGTGATTACAAAAATTTTTTAATACCATTATATATTATTATTGTTGATAAAAATTCATAAATTACTATGATAATAACAAAAAAATAATATAAACTGATAAAAAAGAAATTTCAATTACATGTTCCGATTCATGCTTAAATAACGTTTGTAAAATTGATTCCAGAAAAAAATTTGTCAAGAACAAATTGTAGACAATTTAAATGTTAATAACATTGCTCTCTTTAACAATCTTAAAAAAGTTAATAGTTTTAAGATAAATGATAAATAATGATTCAGGAAACAGAGAGGCCGATGCAGCGCATGAGTAAGAGAGAGACGGCGATACTTAAAGGTAAGCGATGCATACTTGTGAGCGCGCGAAATTGTAAATTAAAAAACAGGTATAATCAATGAAATTTTTTTAAATCTCTATTAAGAATGTTATTAACTATTGTATAAAGAATAAAAAAAAAAATTATTTCGTTTTTTTTTTATATATATTTTTCATGGGTCAAAGTACCCAAATATGAGATTTTTGAACCTTTAAAATTCATATCTCTGAAAATATTAATTTTATCGTGAAAAGTCATGGACCTTTCCATTTGTATTTTAATAAAGAATATAAAAAATGCCCCATGGCAACATGCATTTGTATCATCAGTAGGGTTAAAATAACAACTCCTTGCAATTGTTTAAACAATTTCGGTTTAAACAATATGGCACGGGGTTGCCCCATGGCAACATGCATTTGTATCATCAGTAGGACAATTTGAAGAGGATCGCATAAAAAAATTGAGGTGGAATAGTTTTCGGTACTCATGCGCCGATTCCTCCTAGTCTAAGAGTATAGCAATTGAATAAGTACAGTTTAAAATGTTGGCAGCGGGATGCACGGCGGCGTTTTCATATTTTTTTTAGAGAATTTAATGATCTTCGTTTATTGTTTGTTCGGCGCCGACTCGAAATTAGTTACTCACATTAGTGTAGGAGCTCAGTATCAGTGACTACAAAGGTTCATTTCCTTTTTTTCTTTTCAGTTTATTTTTCCGTCGCTTTCATTTCCTGTTGAAAAGACATTTTTTTGTGGCTTGAATCCACTAATAACTACCTACTCAATTGACTCCAGGTATCCATTATGTCCTGCTGTCATCAGAACTACATATTTGGGACAAGTTTCAACAGAATCGGTTCACAGATAAAAAATCAATCATCCCCTATTTTCCCACCCTCAGAAATGGATTATTTCTGTCCTGGCAAACTCTGAAGTACCCAATAAAAAAAGAATCATCTAAATCGGATAACCCAGTACAAAGTTATGAGTGGTAGAATCGGTTAACGGGTAAAAATTCGGTGGGTTAACAATCAATCAATCAATCAATCAATTTATTCATCATAAAATATACATATAAATTCAATCACAAGGACCAAAGACAGATGCATGTTTATAACAAGTCACAAATAAACATCAAAACAAAATAAATTAAACATCAAAACAAAATAAATTAAACATCAAAACAAAATAAAATAAAATACATACCATTAGATTAAAATATATGATAAAAAATTGAGAAATTCATCTTTGCAGGAACATACTTTTCGTACAATATATCATAAAAAGGTAGAAGACGTGAATGCACAAGAGACAACAAGAGAGACAATCGTATATATAAGTATGCTATATTGAATACAAATAAAATCAATTGCATATATCGCGAACATAACACAAATTATACTAAGTACTCATCTATAGTGTAGCAGGCCTTCTGAACTAGCTGCTGTTTCAGTCTTGTTTTGAATATATTTAAATTGAGGGAGCTTTTAATATGCTCATCAAGAGAGTTGTATAATTTACAGCCAGTAAAAAAAAAACTTTTTTGGTACAGAGTAGTCCGGTGATTCTCAGGTTGTAGTTGGCCTTTGAAACGTGTATTATGGTCATGCTTCTCAGTAGTATTCAAAAACGCGTTTTTATTTTTATAGACGTATGTACAAACTTCCAGTATATATAAGCTTACAACAGTTAGGATTTTGAATTTTCTAAAATAATCTCTGCAGCTCGTTCTAGTATCGATACTAGCAAGAATTCTAATCGCATATTTCTGAAGTACCAATACTCTATTCACATGTGACAATTTCCCAAATCAAAACTCCATACTTTATATGGGAATGAAAATTTGCATAGTACAATGACAGTAGTGTGTACTCACTACAGTGGTTCTTCATAAATTTCAGACTATAACAGCTACTCTGTAATTTTTACACAAACAATCAATATGACAATTCCAGTGAAGTTTCCTATCATAGGTAACCCCAATAGTTGTAGGTTATTTACTACTTACTATTTCATCATTGGAACCTTCAAAAGTTTGATTTCATCAGTCCTGCCATTACCAAAAAGAACACTTATTGTTTTACGATGATTCAGTTGTAGGTTATTATTGTTGGACCATTTTACAATATTGGCAAATAGCGCTTCAGCAGTAGTTTTCAGCTTATTGAGATCCTTGTCAACAACCAAAATATTCGTGTCATCTGCATAGCAGATAACATGAACATTCTGAACCCTTTGAATATAGAGAATGAGATCGTTAGCAAAAATGTTGAAAAGTAGAGGACCTAAGACAGAACCTTGCGGCACACCTTGCTCTACATCCATTTCCTCAGAGAAAATGTTATTGACTCTTATCATTTGTTTTCTATTACTGAGGTATGACTCGATTAAAGTTAAAGGCAAACCTCTTATTCCATATCTCTCTAATTTGGCAGTGATTAATCGATGATCCACTAGGTCGAAAGCTTTCGAGAAATCAATGAAAATACCCAAAGCAAACATTTTTTTGTCAATACTTGAAATGATCCGACCGCTGAACTCAGATAGTGCTGTCTCTGTACTTTTGTTACTGCAGAAACCATGTTGGTCGGACGATAAGAGTTTGTACTTAAGTAAGTAATTGGTTAACCGATCCCTAATTGCCATCTCAAATAATTTAGAGATACTGCATAACAGGCTTATTGCTCTGTAGTTAACAAAATCATTCGGATCTCCTTTCTTGTAAAGTGGCTGAACTATTGCCAGTTTGAAGTTATCTGGGAAATTTCCTTCCTCAAAACAAAGATTGATTAGGTAATTCAGAGGTTTACTAATCCACGAGCTGCATTTCTTCAATAAATTATTAGAAATATCTCCTATTTCTCTACCGTGGAGTGTGATTTCATTCCAAATCCAAATGGGACCAACTTCGAAATATACCCTATCCAATGAAAAAAGAATCATCAAAATCGAACAACTCTCTGAAAAGTTATGCGTGGTCACACATAAAAATACAATATACGCGTCGACTAGAGAACCTCCTCCTTTTTTCCGTCTGTTAAAAATAAAAGTAGGCTAATTGATCTAATAACATCCTCAAGTTCGGATTTGATTCCATCTTCGCCAGTACACGAAATGCATCAGCTTTCCGTAGCCATATCAAAATCTGTCTTCTTGATAATAGGGGACATACAAATTGATATATAAATTAAAAATGTGTTCCACAAGTCTCTGTATCAGGACCAACGTTACTCATCATGTATACACCTGGATATCTCCTAAATATCAAAATAAATGATGTAGCGATCCCAAAAATGGAATGCACAAAGAATCTGATCGCTCAAATATGACCAACACTCAATATTATCATATAAAGGGAATTTTGTAATCTATTCAAATAGGAATATACTTGATAAAAATAGTAGAATAATTTCATGCGAGGCCCTTGTTATCAGTCATCTTAATTATGCCAAAGCAATTTATGGTTATGTCATTTCCAAGTTATGCAAATCAGCATCGGCTACAACTTGTTCAGAATTCATGTGTTAGACTCATTTGTGGTTTGAGTAGAAGACACTACATCAGCCAACATCTCAACGGCATTAGGTGCTGAATATGGAAAACCGAATTATTCTCCACTCTTGCAGTGTATATCATGAATTGATCAAAACTGAGAAACAGGCATATCTTCATGATGAAATTTATCTCAGAACAGACGTTCATCCTGTGAATATTCGTTTCAGATCAAGTTTAACCACTCCACGTTACTCCACAGCTCCATTTCAGTCGTTCTTCAGTTATATTATGTTAACCAGGCTTTATGATAGGATGCCCGACGGAATAAAACAAACTTAACCATCACAGTATTGAAAAACAAACTATTTAAGCATCTCCATAATGTTTTTAAATGTTTTCTCATTCGATTTGTTCTTCTTCTTTCTTTCAACATTTAGCTCGAACTAGTTTATGATTTACCATAGACTAACTGACCCCACAGACGTTGTCCTGTCCAAATTTCTATATTCCTTGGAAAAAATCCTGAACACTCCCGTCCACGTAGATTTTTCAATGTTTTTTTGTGTTGTTCCATCTAGGTTATGCTTTTGACTCTGCCCGCTGCACGTTATCCCATTATCCCCTTATTTACTCATCCCGTTTTCCAGTCATCCAGTTATCACGTTTTCCCGTTAACCCGTTATTCCGTTTTACCATTTTCCCCCTATCTTGTTAGCCCGTTTACCCGTTTTTCCCATTTTTTCCGTTATCCCAGTTTCCAATTGTTTTCCTGTTGTCCCGTTATCCTGTTATTCCCATTTTTTCGATATCCCGTTTCCCTTTATCTGGTTATTCTCGTTATCATGTTATACCGTTATTCCATTTTCCCGTTTTATCATACTCTCTAACCACTGAGCTACTCGGACCTTTACTAGGAGCTTAGCCGATATTCTTTTTGATACAGAAGGAGGTTGTATGCACTTTCTGTTGATGAATATAAATTGTGAAGTAGAAATATATTCATTGTCGTAGGCGAATCTGCCTGTGGCTAGTGCACAAAAATATTTTTTATTTGCAAACGCTTTCGGTCAAACGACTATTTTCAGGGGAAATTCTGGAAAGTGAGAAGGTAGATGAATATTATGTGATACATAAAAATTAATTGTGTGAAGTTGTTGAAATTGAAATTACTCACTTGTCAGAATTTATACAAAATAACATAGTCTGGTATACAGACGGTTCAAAGACAGTTGAAGGAAAGGGAGCAGGAATACATGGGGTAAGGCCAAGAAGGGATTACATAATACCACTTGGCAAATGCTCCACGATATTCCAAGCTGAAACACATGCTATCATGGTATGCATTCAGAAGAATCTAGAAAGTGGTTATAGGAAAAAACACATCCACATTCTATCTGACTGTCAAAGTGCTATCAAAGCACTCAACTCTATACAGATGAAGTCCAAGCTGGTCTGGGACTGCCTCCAGAACCTCATCGAGCTGACAAAACACAACAAGGTACCTTGATGTGGGTGCCAGGTCATAGAGGCATTGAAGGCAACGTCAAAGCGGACCAGCTAGCTAGACAAGCATCTGAAACGCTATTCACAGAGCCAGAACCTGCACATGGGATTAGCAAAAACCGATGTAGGACCCTGATCGACGAGTGGATAAAAAGAAGACACCAACAATATTGGGATCAAACTGTCGGGCAAATACACAGCAAAGTCATGGTAGCGCATCCAAACCGGACCCTGACGGCTGACCTTCTGAACCTGGAAAGAACGAAGGCTCGTATAATAATAGGTCTGTTGACTGGACACTGCGGCGAAAGAAAACACCTAAACACCATGGGAGTACGCAGGGAAACCGTGGAGTGTAGGCTGTGTGATGAAGAGGAGGAAACAGCCTCTCATATTATCTTCGACTGTGACGCTCTAAGTAGTAGGCGACACAGAACCTTTGGAGAGATCAGCCCGGAAACAGGCATGAATCCGAAGAACCTTATCAACAGGCTTCTTAACCTAATTAAAGGCACAAACCTGTTTGAATGAGGAACCACAGAGTGATACAATAGACCCCAGCTGGTCGCAGTGGCTAGGGAAGCTAAGTTCCAACCCTGTTTCTGGCTCGTCAGCTTTCAACCAACCAACCAACCAACCAACCAACCAACTGTAGAAGATGAACTCATTTTATGAGACATTATATTTGTAGAAATTATGATCTGATCCGGACATGTCAAGATTGCAACGATGAAAACAAATGAATAAGACCGCTAAACTTAAAATACCAACAAACTGGGATTGAATTTAAAAGAAGTAGGATGTGCGAGGAAGGAACAATTATATTTACATTATAGCGATTCAAAGACAGGATTGAATATGGTCTGGTTTAGATGAATCTGAGTATTTTGCAACATTGATAAATCTGGAATTACTGATATCTTGCACCTCTGAAGCTTTGTTTAGACCGACTTCTTTTCTTTCAACAATGAATTTTTCAGACAACCTGAAGGTTTAGCTATGGGTTCTTCCATTTCAACTTCTTTATCGGATCTTTTTATGGATAATGTCGAAAAAGATTTTATTTCATAAAATATTCCATCTTATGCTGGCACCGTTAGGTCGATGACTGTTTTGCTATAATTAAAGGTAACGAAATTGATGCTCTGGAGATTTAGATGGATTGAACGAATACAACCCAAATTAAATCCATTATCGAAGTAGAGACCAATGAAACAATTAACTTCTTAGATCTAGCAATAACCAAAACTGACAAAAAACTCCATTTTGATATATTCAGAAAACCCACACAAACCGACCACATAATTCATGCTAGTTCGAATCATCCCCTCTAATATACAATGTTTTCGTTTCATTCTTACATTCATAGGCTTTCGAATGTTCTTTTGTCTGCTTTGAACTCTCAAAAAGAAGTCTACGTTCTCAAACAACTTGCATTAAACAATGATTATAATCCTAAAATTATTACTACTTTATAAAATATCTTTGAAAAAAGAAAGAAACATTGCTTATTCTATCATCCACAAACCTTCCGATACTAAATATTTTTCACTATCATTTTTGAATGATATTTCTTTATCTTGAAAAGGGAAACATTCTCAATTGAATATTGATAGAAAGATTTTTCTGTGAATTGAAAAATCCACGATTAAAATGAAGTTATTTCTTTTTTGTGAATGTCTAACAGAAAACAACTACTTCCCCGGCTAAAGCCACGCTGGACATTGAACTACATCTGATAGATATTCTGAAAAGGCCCTAACTCAAGAGAAAAAATCTGTAATTGAAAATTTGCATTTTCATTCAGATAGTTATTTTATTTTCTATTCCAGTCTTAATAAAGAACTCATAAAGATGAATGAAGCAAAGAAGAATGTTTTCCAAAGAGATACCAGAAATCATTCGTAACATTGACGAGGAGAGACATCGCATTCACTAGGTCTTCAATACATTTTGTCGACGAAAATCTATTTCTCGCTTCTACGATCATCAGGAAGACCGGAAGAAATGGGAAACACATTTTCAAGAAGCAATCTCACTTTGCAAAGATGGAAAAAGTTAGAATCATTTCTTTTGGAGAGACACTTTGAAATTAGTGTTTTCTGACATTAAAACCTGTCATGGGGTATGATAGATTGGTTTGTTGAAAATATGAACAGGATGTTCATAAAATCAGATGTGGAATCATCTGCGACTGAAAGATAAACTTTAGTCACTATCTTCCATCGTCAAGATAACCTCTTATGTGGGTATTCATACAAACTTGATATTGTAAAAGATTTTCTGTGAATTGAAAAATCCACGATTAAAATGAAGTTATTTCTTTTTTGTGAATGTCTAACAGAAAACAACTACTTCCCCGGCTGAAGCCACGCTGGACATTGAACTACATCTGATAGATATTCTGAAAAGGCCCTAACTCAAAAGAAAAAATCTGTAATTAAAAATTTGCATTTTCATTCAGATTGAAAATTTGCATTTTCATTCAGATTTTTTCTTTTGAGTTAGGGCCTTTTCAGAATATCTATCAGATGTAGTTCAATGTCCAGCGTGGCTTTAGCTTTAGCTTTAGTAGTTGTTTTCTGTTAGACATTCACAAAAAAGAAATGACTTCATTTTAATCGTGGATTTTTCAATTCACAAAAAAATCTTTCTATCAATATTCAATTGAGAATGTTTCCCTTTTCAACATGAATACCCCACAAGAGGTTATCTTGACGATGGAAGATAGTGACTAAAGTTTATCTTCAGTCGCAGATGATTCCACTTCTGATTTATGAACATCCTGTTCATATTTTCAACAAATCAATCTATCATACCCCATGACAGGTTTTATGTCGAAAACCTAATTTCAAAGTGTCTCCAAAAGAAATGATTCTAACTTTCCATCTTTGCAAAGTGAGATTGCTTCTGAAAAGTGTTTCCATTTCTTCCGGTCTTCCTGATGATCGTAGAAGCGTGAAATAGATTTTCGTCGACAAATGTATTGAAACCTAGTGAATCGATGTTCTCCTGGTCAATGTTACGAATGATTCGTGAGTATTCTTTGAAACATTCTTCCTTGCCTCATTCATCTTTATGAGTTCTTATTAAGACTGGAATAGAAAATCAAATAACATCTGAATGAAAATGCAAATTTTCAATTACAGATTTTCTTTGAGTTAGGGCCTTCAGAATATCTATCAGATGTAGTTCAATGTCCAGCGTGCTTCAGCCGAAGTAGTTGTTTTCTGTTAGACATTCACAAAAAAGAAATAACTTCATTTTAATCGTTGATTTTTCAATTCACAGAAAAATCTTTCTATCAATATTCAATTGAGAATGTTTCCCTTTTCAACATGAATTCCCCACAAGAGGTTATCTTGACGATGGAAGATAGTGACTAAAGTTTATCTTCCAGTCGCAGATGATTCCACATCTGATTTTATGAACAACCTATTTATATTTTCAACAAATCAATTTCTTTATCTATTTCCAAACTCTTCTATAAAAAAATTTACAATATTAAAATATCCTTCAAAACTTGCAATACCCTGGGTTCATTATTAGTGAACACTAAAGATAAAATCAATCCTACTGATAAAGCGGAATTGACAAGCTTATATGCAACAACTGCAATGCAACTCATATTGGAAAAACTATTAGGAAAATATCCACTAGAATCAAAGAACACATTAACAGGCCTTCTACTTCTAGTTTTGGCAGCCATTTGAAAGATCAGGACCACACTATTGATAACAATAACTTGATTTGTTAGACGATTTGGAAATATCTAGAGAATGGTCCTGGAATAAAAGTTTTGTGAATACTCAGATTCATTTGAACCAGACCATATTCAATCCTATCTTTAAATCGCTATAATATAAATATAATTGTTCCTTATTCGCACATCCTACTCCTTTTGAATTCATTCCTAGTTCGTTGATATTTTGAATCTGGCGCTCTTTGATTCTCAATTGACATGTTTCCCTTCTTATTCATTTGTATTGTAGTGATCTCGCGGGTTCATGTTTCTTGATTCACGTTTCCTTCGTTGCAATCTTGACATGTCCGGAACGGATCATAATTCCTACAAATAAAATTCTCATAAAATTAGTTCATCTTCTACAGTTACTTTGTATGAATTCTGACAAGTGATTGATTTCAATTTCAACAGCTTTACACAATGAATTTTTTTGTATCACAGAATCTACATCTACTATAATATGGAACCTTTTCACTTTTCAGAATTTTTCCTGAAGATAGTCGTTTGACCAAAAACGTTTGGGAATTGCAAATAAAAACTTTTTTTGTGCACTATAGCCTAAAGGCAGAGTCGCCTACGACAATAAATATATGTTTACTTCACAATCTTTATTTATTTACAAAGATATTCCTTTTGTTGGTCAAATTTCTTGATATTTCAATTTCCGCGCAACTTTCACACTTTTATTTCGTATCAACCCTCCTTGGGCTATTACGAACATTTTAAAAAAATAGCCAAATCGGTCCGGCCGTTGCGCTTACGAAGAATCGAGATTTATTTTCATTATGTAGATGATAATTTATTTTCGTATACATGTTCAAAGTTCTTCTGAGGTTGAGTGGAAAAAAAGTTTGTATATGCTGCCTTATGGCTGTACGATTAATGAATTGTAACAACCTATACCATGAGACGTTATTAATAGTCAGTGACGTCAGTCACCAGTTCAGAAACAACACAATAAGAGCGGTTTGAAATAATATCTGATATTTTACAATGAAAATCTATTGTTTCTCGAAACTATACTCCCGAAATGCCGCTTGTTCCAAATACGGACACAGCGTTCTGACACAAAACGTGCACCGGTGCCAAATTCATTTCGGCTCGTGCAATAGAGCTTACGGAGCATTTGAAGTAGCCTCTTTTCCAATGAAAGTTTGTGGTCGACGTTAGTAATTGTACTAATATTCAACGATCGATTCATTTCATTCCCATCATTAACGTTGTCGATACCTGTTGCATAGTTGTGCTTGCGGAATTATTGAGTTGGTGCATTACATTAATTGCATAAAGTGCTGTGCCTTTTGAATTGCGTTTGCGATTTTGTGTTGTTTTTGTATGATAGCTATTAATATAACGAGATTATTATGCGATTTATAATAGTCGAGGACATTGCTAGGTGACGAGGCGACAGCCGAGTAACCCGCAATGTCCGAGACGGTGTTAAAACGCTAATATTCGAGTAACATTCAAAGCTTTAGCGTATCATTGACAACGGCGATGCGAAAATAAAAGCAACAGGGTTTTATGTCATTTCATTTTGGCATTTCAAAAAGTCATCATTGAAATCATGCAAGATTTTGATATTCCTGACGATATATTAGCTGCAGCCAACACTATAAGGTTGAACTTGCTTCCGGACAAATCTAAAATCCATTATAAAAAAGAATATCGGCAGTTTTGTGAGTGGCGAAACAAAGTACATGTTCAAGGTGCAGAGGAAACGGTGTTGCTGGCGTATTTCGCAAAACTCTCTGAGGAATATTCTGCTTTATCCTTATGGCCGAAATATTCCATGTTACGAGGGACTTTAGAACTGAAGGAAAGAGTGAAAATCGACAAATACGGTGCCTGAATAAGTTTCCTCAAGAAGAAAAACGTTGGATATAGAACAAAAAAATCAAAAGATTTACAAGAGAACAAGTCAACGAATTTGTGCGTTCTGCCCCAGACGAGGAGTTTTTAATGATGAAAGTGGCTTTTTTAATTAGAATTGGAGGAGCCTGTCGAATCAATTTATTAGCGAGGATGACCACGGAAGATGTTGAAGTTTTAGAGGACAAGCTGATTGCTACTATTCCCGACTCAAAAACCCACCAGAAACGGATTTTTGCTGTGGTATCTGACGGCGAAGTCAATCTTGTGCTTCTATTTGAAAAGTACGCAATATTAGGGCCAGTCCATGTTACTCACCGAAGATTGTTTGTATCATATAGGAAAGGGAAATGTACGGTACAGCCCTGCGGCATTCATTTCTCCTCTAAAATATCTCAAAAAATACTTGAGTATCTTTCACTTGAAAATCCCAATTAGTATACTGGTCACTGCGTTGGAAGATCTTCGGCAAAGTTTCTTGTTAATGCTGGAGGAGATATATTAGACCTACAAGAACTTGGTAAATGGAAATCGGCGAAGGTTGCTAGAGGGTATTTAGAAGAAAGTGTGACCAAAAAAGTTTCCGTTGCTCGCAAAATTAAATCGGCGATGTTTCCGGCACTGGGAAACCGCACGAAACCGAGAGGAGTGCTTGCTCGGTCATTAATCAATCTTCAGTGGATATACCTATGATCGTGGACGCTAAAGTCAAAGGTGTATCTATCAAATTTGAAAACTGTCAAAATATTGTTTCACATGTTCATGAAAACTAGTTCTAATATTATTTGGTATCTAACGTTTTATGCGTATTAAATTACGTAACGTATTAAATTATGGTAACTAATGTATTATGAGTAATCAAGGTTTCATGTAGGTTTTGGTACATTTATGATGTTAATAATTATTAATGAAGATTTCATATAAGAATGTCTTGATCTTCAATGATACGATAAAAATATGAATTTGTAATAAAATGGAACAGGGAGAAGCTTTGACAAGTCTTGGCCCTCGTGCTAGAAAGTGAAAAGACATTCAACTGTGGGCGAACATGCAATGGTGCAAACTTTGTATGAAAGTATTCGCGCTTGAAATTCCGATTCGTGTGCACAGGACGTAGCAGAATTGTGCAGGAGTTTAACGAAACGGTGTAATCGGACAGTTTTCAGATCACTTAAAGTTGATAACAAGAAGAAAGGATACAAGAGGTAGAAAAAAGAATTGTAGATGACATAAAATATATAATTCGCCGGAAAGTGCACAGTTTTTTTAGAAATGAAATGCCAACCCTAAAGAACATCAAGACTGAAGTAGATGCCGATATAGTCCATCCAATATCAATTGCAGAAGCTGTTTCTATAGGGAGCAACTAAAAACTCACTTCGCTAACACGAGCGTATATGTCTCCGTTGGCACAAAGAGCCCGCTGGTCAACGTGGACTTGAGTGACTGCTGTCTGTTCTACAACCGATTCGTCTGGGCCAATCAAGTCGGACATCAATGCTCGCAGGTGTGTCTATACGATGGGAGGTCATAAATCACGCGTTATATTTGTGTTTTAATAGCTCTGAAAGATTAAAAACTAGTAGCGTCTGTGGTCTTGGTGTGTGCCGATCGAAATACGTTCTACGATATTAAAATATCTGAATAAAATTTGTCATCTCCGCCACTGCTGCTCACAGGATTTCGCCGCAAGACTGTTTTATGCTTCTGCAATTGATATTGGGAAAACTATATTTCTTTACCTAAAATATTCTTTGCGGTTTTGAAGCGAACATTACGCGATTTAAACTTCCGGTATTCAAAGCGAAATCGCAAAAGCTTTTTAATCAAAAAAGATGAGATTGTGTTGTGGCGAAGAACATTTTTGAAAGAAATACGTGATTTAAAGGGAATAAAATATATTATACTGACGAGACTTGGTTGAATGAGGGACACACCCGCTCAAAAGTAGGGCAGGACTTAAATGTAATAAGTTCACGGCAAGCATTTCTTCTGCTGATTATTACCCACATAGGTAGTAACTCTGGATTTTTAGATGGTAGTCTCAACGTTTTCGAATCCAAGAAGACTGGCGACTATCATGAAGATATGCACGCTGAAGTGTTTGAAAAGTGGTTTTCGTCAGTATTGGTTATAGGTTATAGTCGGCGAGTAGAAAAATTACCCACGTCTGCTAGGCGAAAAACCAACATAAAAGAATGGATAAAATCAAAAGACATGCACTTTGAAGAAAATATGCTTGAAGTACAATTGCTTGATATTGTCCGCGTACATAAAGACCGTTATATTAAATATGTTGTCGATGAAATGGCGCATAAATGAGGAGTTTCTCTATTGCTATTCCCTCCATAAAAACACAACATTCAAATGTAATGACGTTAAACTGTTGACAAACGAAGTTATCAATGGCGTGACAGACTGGAAGAAGTTTATTGGACAAGTCACAAAAGAAGAGCAAAAAATGTGGGACTTGGATACTCACGTCGAAGTTATGGTTATGGTCTTATTATCACTCCTGGTTCCGAAAATAGTGATAGTGACGATTCTGGGACAAATCCCGATCAAACCTCAGACAATGAGTAATGAATCTAAAGTTTTATTCATAACTATTTGTGATTTTTTATGTTAGAAAATCACAAATACGAAATATAATAATAAATTTTGACCGTTATATTTGAATGAAAAATGTACATAAACATTTGTTTTTTTACAGTTCTAAAAATCCCCCAAATACAATTTCATGTAGTTAGTTTTTATTAATAATAACGCAACGGTTGCTGGGCTATAGTTATATAAGTTTCAATACGGTTTTTTATGATAGAAAAAACAATTGCAAAACATTAACTGGAATCATTAACAACTGTGACCTGTTAAGTGTTTGTTCATACAGATACGGAAACTGATGCACGAACAATTAGCGTGAGATGAATTCTATTAATGTGTTTAGTATTTGAAATGGATGAAAGTCGATCTCAAATTGCCTTCATTTGGATTTGTGTTTCTTTCAAATACCTACATACTCCTGCATTATATATACAGGGTGATTCTCAACTTATACGCATACCCAACTAACATTATGGGAAAATTATACCAAGCAGAGGGGTGTTTAACAAAGTTGTATTTCATCACGTGACCACAATGTGAAAAGGTCTGAAATCCCAAGATAAGGAAAATGAACTTCAAACTCAGGAATAAGGGTTATTTTCGACTTTGCATGTAGCCTATGTGTTCTCAAAGTTGAAATTTTAGGAAAATTCGACTTAAAGGTCCCATGTGGGATAGACGCCATATTTTTTGGCTTGAAGCGTTTCCGCCATTGCAAAAATAATCCATAACTTTCTTGAATCGACTATATTTCAATGATATGTAGTCAACTAATTGGTGTATATGATATGTATATACATAGTTCATCTATGAAATTCGTTTCTGCAGTATTTGATGAAAAAAGTTGAGGAAGTACACTTAATTTCATGAATTTTTTCCATACAAATTTGATAATTTGAAGGGGCCCACTTGTTTTACATATGTTGAATTCAACATTATCACAGAAAAGTTTGTATCGCAAATAAACTCCGAACTAGATGTGAATGCGAAACCATCACTTGCCTAAATCATTATCTGCTGTACGTTTCTTGACAGTTCTTTTTTCATACGCCATGTTCATCTCCAAAGCTTTCATGAATAAACATGTAGATCAAGATTTACAATATGCAGTAAACATTTATTATCTTTTTCCAACCTTCTACTTTTTGTTTCACTATAGTGTTTATAACCTGAAATAGGTGGAAATGACTAAATTTTTACCATCAGTCGAATATTCTGAAGGCAATTTCACCTATTTATGCCTTCGACTTATTAGGCAAAATATCTTGATTGCCCAATTTTCGACTTCTGAATTACTTCCATTATCTTCCCCATATTGGTAAATTTAAGGTGATTATAACGTAAGAATGACCTTCGCCAATTTGGGTGCTGACCTATTTGAAGGTCGAAATGACGTAAATTTCCCTTAAAATGTATGTTGGGTGAACTTTGGAAATTATAGCTAAAGACAAATAATGAAAAAAAATGTAGTAAAACATTTTTAGTTGCGGTAATAGTTTGAAAATAATGTTTACTAAAATGTTTCAGGTGAAATTTTTTGTTTGTGAAGCTAACAATTCAGGACGATATGTTTAGTATTTCTAGCAGTGGTTTGTTTAGAAAATGTGTTATTATAATAATAATTCAAATGCATTTTCAATTATTATTATTATGAAGCTAAAACTAAATAACTAAATATTTTGAGTTTGTCTTTTAAAAAGTCTAAATTACCTAAAACCTACCTGAACCTTTAAAGTGTGTATAGCTTCATAATGGATATTTTCCAAAATATTTATGTATACCTAGAACTGCAAACCATACCTTCCTTAAGAGGCTTGAGGGTTTCCGATGCTGATTGTTTATTGATAAATCTACCCAAAAATACAATTAGGAATTTATAATATAAAAATATTGTCTAACAAGGAAAGTTTATGAATAATATGTCAATATCTGTAAAAAAATGCAAAATTTCTGTTTTTATGAAATATGCTAAATATGCAAAGTACATATTTGCCAGGTATACTAATTACTATTCCATTATACTTATTATAAAAAAAAATATTCAAAAAGTCGTTTTTGCCACTGGAATTTCCTTCCCTTTTCCCTTGCCTCTCTTGGGCACCACAAAGCTAAGAATGAGTCACTGACTATTATTTTCGTCCCATAGTATGGGGTTATCATCATTCTATAGTCAATAAAATTATTCATTATCATTATTTTTATCAATACGTAGGTTTTACCAGTTATTCCATACCTACTTCATTCAATGTACGCCTAATTGTTGAATGTCATTTTTCCACTTTCTGTTAGGCAATATTATGATCATTATGAACACCAACGTTGGCCTGGACAATTTTCATATTTGTTGGGAACGATCACCATACCATCAAAAAATGCTTCCTCCAAACTCTATTAATTTTTTTTTCACACAGATATTCTTCGTCCTCCGGAAAAAACAAAGACAAGTCAGTTTCTTACATATATATCACCATTTCGGCATGGTTCTCGCTATATGGGTTGCAGTGAAATTTTTCGGCGGTGGTCATGGAGCTTGGATGGGGTTCATAAATGCATTCGTTCACGCAGTCATGTATAGCTATTATCTACTCTCCGCTATTGATGACAGATGGAAGCAGAGCAAATCATTCAAGAAGTTCATAACACTAATGCAAATGGTGAGTGATTTCCATTCGTTTACGTTTGCTATTGACAGCGGCTTGCTATATGCCTATTTTATTGATAGCTTAGATTTGATTAGGATGTCTGAAAATCCTGGTGCCTGGTACCTGTAGAAGTTTGGGATCAACTTGGCGACACTTGGCCTACTTGATAATATAGGTTACTAGCGTTTCACATGGCGCCAATTTCATTTCAGTTTTGATCATAGAAATCATAATATATATACTTACTCTAGAATGCTAGTTCCATCAAGTTCCACAGGGGAAAGCACGCCGCATAGGCAACTGTTTCACAATGTGCGCATGCTTAGCAACAGTATATATCAAGTAGAACGTTGCCAAGTTTCTAAACCTTTTGTCGATCGAGTTATGTCTAATATAAATCTGCAATACGAATATTCCATTGGAAAACAAATTTGTTTTTTTGCTCGTACGGGACTCTCTACGACTATTAGACCCATGAATAACATAAAATAATGTAGGTGAATTGTGAAATTTGTAAGAAAATGAGTATAATGATGTAGCAGATTTTATTGAAAAGATATAGACTGTGCAACAGCGCTTTCTCTTCCTGGTGATAAATGACATTATTGGAAGTCTTTCCAGAGACGGTTTGGTCAAGTTTGTTTTGTTGTGCAATTTTCTTGTGTCGACTGTCGTTTCGTGTTTGATATTCTTCGTGTGCATTTTGCTTTTGTTGTATTCGATTTGGATATTTTTGCTTTTGAGAAACAATGAACTGTATGGTGTTGTGGTGTAATAACAAAGGGAAGATTCCTGGAATTAATTATTTTTGGTAGGTAAATGGTTTCTCTGTTATAAACAAAGCATTTGTTTCTTTATTTAAATTTTTTGTATTTTTCGTTTCTTATTTTATCTTATATTGCTTAAACTTTACCTTACCTCAAGTCTAATCATTTTCAGCTTGACAAAAAAGAGGCATGATGCTTGGATGCAGGCTTTGAGAAGGAACCCCATTGCAGAACATTTGAGTGAGAAGAATGTAATTTGTAGCAAACATTTTTATCCGGAAGATATATGCAGAGGGGGCAATAGAATCCAATTAAGATCGAATGCAGTTCCAAAACTGTATTTGCGAAAAATTAAATTGATATATTCTCAACTACTCTTTGTTTTTCAGGGGAAGGAATGGTTGGAATAATAATCCTACGGTATATCAGTTCTACTACACTTCCAGAAGACTCTGCTTAAACATTGATTTAGAAGTGTTGAAAGGGAATTGTGATATATTAGACAGTACTAAGATGCTTACTTCTTCCAACACAAATGAAAAACGAAATGTGTCTCCAGAACTTGATCTGGGTGATAAAACAATTATAAAAAAATATGAATTTGATTACAATGACCTGGTTATAGAAGATGATGAATTTGTTTATATAATTGACATTTTACCATCCTTGACACTTTTGAATGAAAACGTGGTAACTTACATATCAGGATATGTTGTGAGGTCAATTACTAAACAAATTAAATGCACAGTATGCCTTGATTCATTGGAAGAGTCAAATTATAATGCATTGGATCTTCAATTCATGTTATTACATAGAAAGGATAGAGGTGGTCTCATAAAACCATCTAAAGATGTTATACAAATTTGTATGTAAACAGAAAAAAAAAATCGCCAAATTCTAAACCTAACAAATAATTTAATGCCAAATGGAAAGAATTTTTTGGAGACTTTTATTGTGCAAGCTTCAATGTTTTTTTTCCAACAAAAAAGTGTTTTTAAATGTTTGGAAGATCATATTTTTGATACTTCTCCATACGAGTTGAATCACACAATGAAGTTGATAAGACTAATTGTAACAATTTATTCTAAAATAAGATTTTACAAAGTTTCCAAACGACAGACTGATCTCATCAGGGGAGAATTAAAAAGGAAAAAATTGAGCAAACTAATTTTATTTTATAATCAGTAATTACAGTTATTTGTTTTTTGTACTGCTTGTTTATTTTTTTATTTCTACTCTATAGTTTAGATTAGAATAATCTGTTTCGGAAATTTTGTAATTTATTTTTGGTTCCAATTCTGCAGTGTTTAGAATCCTTGTCTTGACATGGTTATCTGCCACTTATAAGTATGTAAACTATATGCACCTTTGTATTTGTATGAATTATTCAATCAATAAATATTTTGTTTTGCTGTTTTTTGTACTGCTCGTTTATTCTTGTATTTCCACTACATAGTTTATATTGGAATGTCTAAAATTTTGAAAATGTTTTATTCAGATGCTCTAACACGTTATAACTCAAAATGAGCAATTTCTTAGTATAAGAAAAAAACAAATGCAGACTATTATTGTGGCAAATCATTATAATAGTATTTTTCCGCCAACTGATATTCATAACCAATCTTTTTATTTAAAATGAAGCATCATTTACTATAGATACGAATCGTTTTTTTACTCTACTGCGAAATACAAGTGAACTTTCAAATTAATTCAGAATTTCTGTTTTATTTAGAATTTTTTCGAAGTTTGAAAAAAATGCCATGTTTTATTTGGCGTTAAAGTGAGTTTGAGTGGACTGCATGAATGGCTCACATCAAAATTCCAGATCAAGTCAAATTCGGCGATTTTTTTGTCCTGATGTTCTTGTGGCCGAGGAACATTCAGATTGTAGAATTCTACCTTGTAGCACGATTGCCAATGATTCATATTTGATCAATATCAAGTTGAAATGGGGCATTTTGAACTCAATTCACATATGTATTCATTTAGAATGTAGACAGTAGTTCATTTAGTAGCAAGAATTTAGATAATTAAATATTTTTTTCTGTTGAGACATTCTGATATTCTATGAAGTATGACATTATCGAATACATGTGAGTTGCAGGTTTGAATAAATATTTTCATTCAATACAAACATCTCTATCCACTCCCACCATAAGATTGGTTGTTTATATAGTAAAAAAACAATTCAATATAGACTCGTCATTCATGAAAGTTTGCGAGTAAACATCTTGTAAAGGAGCTAAAAAGCAATGAAGTATTGAAATATTGTTTATTCATCATTAAAATTCGAACTCCCAAGTTGAAAAGGAAACATTTTCCTTTTTCAATCAAGAAATTAAAAAAAAAGAAAACAAACTATGCTTTTTCATTCAGTTAACTGATTTATTTTGGAATGTACTAAGAACTCAAATATATAGATGAGTTAGGGAAAATACTTTTTAAAGAATGTAAGAATAGTACCAAATATAAATTTTGATTAAGTATCTTCAATTCAGCTTCAACAATAGCATACATAATATTTGATTGAAGCCGGCCCTGTTCAGAAATAATCTGACGCTGTGCATGCACATTAACAGGCACTCCGATCTTTTTACAACACCTCTGTCCTATCGCAATAGCATTCTAGAGTAAGTATATATATTATGATTTCTATGGTTTTGATTCAGTAATCTGGGACAACAGTCCACACAGGATATATTCATTTCTTTTCGAGGAGAACTGTTCGCGAGTTCTAATTTTAGCTTTGCTATTGGTTGAAAATAGACATCTGTCGAACTTCACCAATAGCAAAGCTAGAATTAGAAGCCTCCAAACATTGCACAAAGAAAACACCTGGCTGTTGTTTTCCGTATTATTTGAGAAGTCAATATTTTTTTGAAGATTGAGAATAATCACGCAGTTTTTTTTAGATATATGAGGTAAATGAGTTGCAGAGTAGAGAACAAATCCGCTAAATTATTGTGTGCTTATGTTTATATCAGAGGTAGCCGTTTTCTGAAACACTTGCTTATTTTGTGTTCTGCATGTACATAACAAGGTACAGAATGAATATTCCGTAATCGAACTGAACGACATAGATTGTCATGGATTTTGAAACCTTCAAATACTAGAATCTGATCATAATCACAAACTCGTCCGCTATCCTGAAGTCGCCATTTCAAATTCATAGATTTCGATGAAACAATCATAATCTCCGAACTCGAAAACTCTCACATGCCAATTTTCAATAATATATGACCATAAACGGAAAATTCGTCCTCCATTTCGATGCCGCCATTTCAAAAACTCAAATTTTGACAAAAAATTCATGATCTCCGACTCCCACAACCCCCACGTACCAATTTTGAATCAAATCGGACCACAATTACAAATCTCTTCCGTCATTTTGGAGCCGCTATTATGTTATCATCTCCAACGAATCAATGTCAACTGAAAATCATCATCTTCGACTAAATTCATAATCTGCGACCCCAAAAACCCTGACATACCAATTTTCAATCAAATCGGACCATAATTACAAATCTCTCCCGCCATTTTGGAGCCGCCATTATGTTTTCATCTCCAACAAATCGATGTCAACTAAAATCATTATCTTCGACTAAATTCATAATCTCCGACCCCATAAACCCCGACATACCAAATTTGAATCGAATCGGGCCATAACTACAAAACTCGTCCGCCATCTTGGATTTGTGAATTTTGAGGAAAAATTCATAACCTTTGACCCCGAAAACCCCTGCTTTTGACTTTTGAATAGAATCGAACCATAAAAACATAGATCATCGGCCATCTTGGAGCCACCATTTTGATTTTATGAACTTTGAGGAAAAATTCACAATCTCCGACCCTGAAAACCCCCACATACCAATTTTGACTTTTCGTCCGCCATCTTGGAGCGCCGTTTTATTTTTTCTTTAACCAAAATGCCATGAGCCGCCATTTCAATTTCATGAATTTTGACAAAAAACACATAATCTCCGTCTTCGAAAACCCCCACATACAAATTTTGAATAGAATCGGACCATTATCACATAACTCCTTCGCCGTTTTGGAGCCGCCATCTTGAATTTATAGATTTTGACAAAAAAAAAATATTATCTTCGACCCCGAGAACCGCCACATACCAATTTTGAATCGAATCGGACCATAAACACAGAGATCATCGCCCATCTCGAAGCCGCCATTTTGATTTTATGAATTTTGAAGAGAAATTCACAATCTCTGACACTGAAAACCCTTACATTTTTTTTTTTTTTTATATGTTCTGGTTCCCACGAAAAGGGATATCCTGTAATGTTCAGAGAACATCGTGGGAACCAAGGGAAAGAAGGTAGGAGTTGGTGTTCTTCTTAAATTTCTGGAGGTTGTATGCCTCGGGGAACACCTCCCTAGGCAATGAGTTCCAAAGCCTCGCAGTTCGTTGGATGAATGAGTCTTTGGAAAGTGATGTTCTGCAGGTCTCCAAAGTGACCACGAAGGGGTGTGAAGACTGAACTTGACGGGTTAATCTCGAAGAGACTGCCAAAGGAGGAACGATTGTTGATATTTCAGAAGAGCATCGCCCATGAAAATATCTATAAAATAGAGACAAATCGCCAACTTTTCTACGGTGTTCCAGACAAGTGAGCGAGTTTGTAAGCGAGGCATCACCGACGAGACGAATTGCCCTTTTTTGGACAGAATCCAATAGCTTCAGGATATGTTTAGGTGCCGCACTCCAAATATGGGAACAGTATTCCAGGACAGGTCGGATCTGTGCCTTATAGATCATAAGCAGCTGACTGGAGGTGAAATAGCTCTTGGCACGAAACAAAAAACCAAGTTTTTGGGATGCACTTTTGGCAATGGACCTCACGTGATTTTCCCAGGAAAGGTTATTGCTGATAGTAATACCAAGCATCGATATGGATGACTTCAGTGGTATGGTTACTCCTGACAAAGTTATGTTAGGCACAGTGAGATCGGCTTTTCTAGAGAAAAGACATGCTTGTGTTTTGTTTGCATTGAATTCTACCAAGTTATTGGATCCCCATTCGAGAATTGTTGCTAAGTCCATATTCATATTGTTAACATTTCTTCCTCGTTCATTTCTGGTTTCACGGGCTGATATAGGGGCCCTGGAAGAGAAAGCAGTATGGAGGGTACTATCATCGGCAAAGCTGTGTACGGGACATGAAGTTGCTTTCAACAGGTCGTTGATGTGAAGTAAAAATAGTGTTGGTGCTAGAATGGATCCTTGCGGAACACCAGCATTTATGAGTAGAGTGTCAGATGAAACTCCATCGACCACTACATGGAGAGACCTGTTTGAGAGAAAACTAGCAAGCAGAGAACACAGCTGAGGGGGCAAGCCATAAGATGGAAGCTTGGCGAGGAGTCCCTGGTGCCAAACTCGATCGAACGCCTTGGAGATATCTAATGCCACAGCTAAAGTTTCTCCATACTTTTCAATAGATAGCTGCCATATATGTGAGACGTATGCGAGCAGGTCACCAGTTGATCTCTGATGGCGGAAGCCATATTGCCTATCATTGATAAATCCTGAGTCTTCCAGATATTTCATGAGCTCGATGTTGATGGCTTTTTCCATGACCTTTGAAATAATAGATAGCAGTGCGATAGGTCTGTAGTTGCTAGGTAGGGTCTTTTTGCCTTTTTTAGGGACTGGCTGTACTCTTGCAATTTTCCAATTGGACGGAAATACTCCCAAATTGTAAGAGTGGTTGAACAACTTGCAAAGAACAGGTGTTAGTTCGGGGGCACATTTCTTGAGAACAATCGGCGGGATTCCGTCAGATCCACAGGCTTTGTTGGTGTTGAGACCCAGCAAAATCTTTCTGATAGTATGTTGGCGAAAGGTGATCTCGGGCATGTGACTGTCAATAGGTGTAATGTTCGGGGGTTGTTGTTGAATTGAATCGGACCATAAACACAGAAAACATCGGCCATCTTTGAGCCGCCATTTTGATTTTATGAATTTTGAAGATAAATTCACAATCTTCGACCCTGAAAAACCCCCACATACCAATTTTGAATCGAATCGGACCATAAACTTAAATCTTGTCCGCCATCTTCGAGCACCGTTTTGTTTTTTTCTTCAACAATACTTCCATAACCCGCCATTTTGATTTCATGAATTTTTTGTCGACTGAATTACTCTTCAAAATTCATGAAATCAAAATGGCGGCTCCAAATGGCCGATGATATCTGTGTTTATGGTGCGATTCGATTCAAAATTGGTATGTGAGGGTTTTCGGGGTCGAATGGATTATCTATGAATATACAATTTATTCTATGTAGATGCATACTCTGCCTATACCAGGTGACACAGGATATCACCCACCCCTGTAACTTCATGCATTCGTGAACGGATTTTTCTGGAATTCGGTACAGTATAAGCAACCATTTCGGATTTGATCACATTACAATCCAATATGGCAGACTACGGGTTTTTCTGGAAATGCCAGTAACAGGTCGAAACTAGTCCAAACCTTATGTCAATTTTTTATTTTTATTTTACCTCGTGGATAAATGAGATTTGATCGAAGCTATTGACAATGAGTCGCAAATAACAGAAAAACTAAATTTTTTCTGAAAAATTATTTTTGTGTCATTTACTGGTTAATCAATTCAGTCACATCACATTTTGATCAAAATTTTTTTTTTTCAAATGAAACCCCTATGTGCACCTACCTTCTCTCTAGAACATTCATTGAGGAAAAAAATGACATATCATTTTTGCGGTGCAGTAACAAATTGTATAAATTCAAAAATCTACAACTAGTTCATGAGTTTTCTGGCAGTTCGAATAATTTTTCAACTTAGTAGGCTGTGGAAAACAACATTCCTGAATCTTGTCCACTAATTGTGTAAGTTATACTTATAAGCACGATAATGATGTTTTTTCAAATTCTTCTAGCGTTTTCTCGACTGACATTGCATTGGTATTCCAACTCCCGCGTAGAAGCGGTTGGATCAAAATCAACATAAGCAAAACATTCATTTCTGCCTCCTCACTTACGATCATCTTCTCCATTGTTGGGTCCTTTTGGGAATCTTTTCTCCACATTTTTGAAAACGGTTCTTTGTGGGTGTCATCTGTGTGGGTATCGTTCAGCGTATAACTGACAAGCGGCGACAATGTTTTCAAGACATTCTCCGTAAATTAATAACATATCAACCTGTTCACCTCTTGTGAACCTATTATTTTGATTTAAATTTCTACTATACTGATTCCCGGAAGTTAACTGATTTTCGAGAGTTGAGATGAAAGATGACAGCGAAACACAATTAGTTGACAAGTTTCATAAATTTGTTTTCCACAGCAAGTTGAAAAATTATTCGAACTGCAAGGAAAATTTCGAAAATATTCACCCAAGCAAATATATTGTTCCTGACAGTTCCTACAAAAAACCTCATGATACTTTTTCTCTGAATTGAATAGTACGGGAGATATAACCGAAAAACAGTAAAGATTAATATTTGGCCGTAATATTGGGAAAAATGACAAGTTGAAACATTTTGTTTGGAGAGTTTTATGAGTTTCATTAAAACAACTGCACCATATTTTTTTATTGAATGAAAGTTAGAAAAAAAAAATTAAATAATAAAATTTACACTTTTCAAAAGCTATTAGACATATCAAAAAAATTATGGGTTTCAAGAAGAGTCTTCTCAACTATTACTACAAAAAACTTCAGTTGACTTTTCCTTCAAATCGAAAAGTACCGAAGATAAAATCAAAAAACGAAAGAGAAATAAGAAATATTTGCTCGAAACCATTCAAAATATCGCAATAATATTCAAAAACAAAATTATAGCTCTCCATTAATCCTACGAAAACCCTAAGTGAACGAAGAGCGAAATAAATTAAACATATTTGGTCGCAGTACATCTTTTATTTATATATTGTGTATACACATATTTGGCGCCCAATGATAGTTTCCAAGAAAATAATATGCTCATCGTATATGCCACAGTCTCTACTGTCGTCTCACACACCTTTTAGGAGCAATGATAAATATTGATATGCTTTCATATCGTCGTAAATATGATCCGAGCTCAATACTTATATAAGCAACCATTTCGGATTTGATCACATTACAATCCAATATGGCAGACTACCGGTTTTTCTGGAAATGCCAGTAACTTCGTTTTTTTCAAATGGAACAACCTGTATATTTTTACATATTTCAGTTCAACAGGTCGAAACTAGTCCAAACCTTATGTCAAATTGTTTTTTTATTTTACCTCGTGGATAAATGAAATTTGATCGAAGCTATTGACAATGAGTCGCAAATAACAGAAAAACTCAATTTTTTCTGAAAAATTATTTTTGTGTCATTTACTGGTTAATCAATTCAGTCACATCACATTTTGATCAAAAATTATTTTTTTCAAATGAAACCCCTATGGGCCACCTACCTGTCTCTCTAGAACATTCATTAAGGAAAAAAATGACACATCATTTTTGCGGTGCAGTAACAAATTGTATAAATTCAAAAAACTACAACTAGTTCATGAGTTTTCTGGCAGTTTGAATAATTTTTCAACTTAGTAGGCTGTGGAAATCAACATTTCTGAATCTTGTCCACTAATTGTGTAAGTTATACTTATAAGCACGATAATGGTGTTTTTTTAAATTGTTCTAGCGTTTTCTCGACTGACATTGCATTGGTATTCCAACTCCCGCGTAGAAGCGGTTGGATCAAAATCAACATAAGCAAAACATTCATTTCTGCCTCCTCACTTACGCTCATCTTCTCCATTGTTGGGTTCTTTTGGGAATCTTCTCTCCACATTTGTGAAAAAGGTTCTTTGTGGGTGTCTTCTGTGTGGGTATCGTTCAGCGTTTAACTGACAAGCGGCGACAATGTTTTCAAGACATTCTCCGTAAATCAATAACATATCAACCTGTTCACCTCTTGTGAACCTATAATTTTGATTTTACATTTCTACTATACTAATTCCCGGAAGTTAACTAATTTTCGAGAGTTGAGATGAAAGATGACAGCGAAACACAATTAGTTGACAAGATTCAGAAATGTTGTTTTCCACAGCAAGTTGAAAAATTAATCGAACTGCAAGGAAACTCATGAACTAGTTGTAGATTTTAGAATGTATACAATTTGTTACTGCACAGAAATACAGAAATGATGTGTAATTTTTTTCCTTAATGAATGTTCTAGAGAGACAGGTAGGTGGCCCATAAGGGTTTCATTTGAAAAAATATAATTTTTGATCAAAATGTGATGTGACTGAATTAATTCATCAATAAATGACACAAAAAATAATTTTTCAGAAAAAAATAATGTTTCTCTGTTATGTGCGACTCACTGTGGATTGCCTTGACCAAATCTCATTTATCCACGGGGTTAAATAAAAAAACAATTTCAATTTCAATTGTTTCAAAAAAATAACACTTGTCATTAGGTTTGGAATTGTTTTGACCTGTTTAACTTGAATATGTAAAAATATACAGGGTGTTCCATTTGAAAAAACAAAGTTGCATTTGCAGAAAAACCGGAAGTCCACCATATTGGATTGTGATGTGATCAATTCCGAAATGGTTGCTTTTATAACTGTACCGAATTTCAGAAAAATCCGTTCACGAATGCAGAAGTTACAGAGGTGGCCCGATATCCTGTGTCACACGGTATACATGACTGTAGACCTAATTGACTACCACCTCATCTTTTTTCAGGCACAATTCTTCACTTTCATCATAATATATGGAAGGCTGCTATTCAAACCTTACTGTGGCTATCCCAAAATAGTCAGTTACTTCTTCGTACCACAAAATTTCTTCATGCTGATGCTATTCGGCGATTTTTATAGGAAAGCATATCTATCGAAAAAGGAAAATCAATGAAACGATAAATTGGTGAGTTCGATTAGGTTGATACTTGATGAAAGGAATATTTTGTTTAACACATTGATATTTCTTGTTGCAGAGCTGTTCTTACTATATCGAATTTGATAGTCCATCATCGGTATTTTGAAATTATCATACAGGGTGATCAAAAATCAGTTTACATTTACGTTTTTCGAAAATGGCTATAGCAATTTTAATTTAAATGTAATCACTACTTTTTTTTCAAAATGAGATGGATTGTATGAAATATCTGGAACGAACATTTTCCCAGATATTCGGTATTTTGAAAAAATTAACTTAATGAACAGCGATCTCCACCAATTTTCACAAAGCTGCCATAAATGTGTAAGAAATGTATATTCAGCAAGAGAAAATTTCAATAGATAATTTATAATCAAACAAATTGCCATCAACAATGATTATAGTTCAAACCTGATTGATACTTCCGACGAAAACTCCATAAAAAGGCGCTACAAGAAGTGTTTCCCACTCAAAAACATGATGAAAACCAACAACACAATTGCATTTATGATACTTAAAGGTGAAATCATCGAGAACAATGAAGAAGAAACTGAAAAATCTGGTATATAAATTAACTTGTAGTTCTTGTGTTAGTTTTTACATAGGCCATTCAGGTAGAACATTAAATAACGAATATCAGAACATAGGAAATATGTTGTTGAGGGTAGAACAAAATCAACTTCAACTACTCACCTTCTAGAAAGTTTGGAAATCAATTAACCAAAAAAGTCCCAATATTTGCTTGACGACCAGATTGATTTAAATAACTTCATCTGGTGACTGTCTTTTTTGAATATGTGAATCATTTCAGTGACGAAAATTTGACAGAAAAGTTTATATTTTAAGTTATTATTTGTGTTGTCTCACGTGTTTCGATATTCCTCTTTTCAAATAATGTCCTGTTTGACCTATATGGCATTTCGTGAAATTTTCTCAATCATTATATCCTTACTGTGATCCAGACTTGGTGTTTTTTGTCATATAAAAAAAAGGTGGTGTATCAATTTGCAGAAGCTATTTTGGATTTTTCTTTTTTCAGAACAAGATCTAGTTTTTCAGGGGAATTTCTGACGTACGGACTTATATTAAATACATTTGTACCTTTTATCCTTCCAGGAAGGTTTTTATCGAAAACCCCGGTTAGTTTGGCAATAAGCCCAGTAATATTTTTATACGTAATCCTGCCTCATATTCTGTCATGGAGGAGAATAATTAAAATCTTATGAAGAAATCCAAATTATCGAGCGTCGGATGCGGTTTGGCGGCGGCAGTTTTTTTATTAGACACTCTGCCACCTTCACATTTCGTCAGAACATTCTTGAGGGAGAAAAATGAGCGATATCATCTACAAATCCGGGTTACCAAGCGTCGAGGGCGGAGAGCGGTGGCAATATTTCCATTAAAAATCCTGCCACCACCATGAAGGAGGATAATGCACGATTTCATCCACATAAAAAAATTACAGATCGTCGGGGGCGGTATAGCGTCGGCAATATTTTTATTAGATACCTTGCCACCACTTTATGTCAGCAGAATGTTCATGATGGAGAATAATGAAATGTTCCGTGGAGAGAAAACAAAAATTACTGAGCCTCGGGGGTGGGTTGGCTTCAGCAATTTTTTTATTAGAGATCCTGCCACCAACATATTTTGTCAGAACGTCCATGATGAAGAATGATGAAATGATCTGCATAGAGAAAAAATACCCGAGTGTAGGGGGTGGGTTGGCTTCAGCAATGTTTTTATTAGAAATTCTGCCACCACGATACTCCGTCAGAGCGTTCATGAAAAACAGAAAAAAATTACCGAGCGTCGGGGGCGGTTTGGCCTCAGAAACATTTGCATTAGGGATCCTGCCACCACCATATTTCGTCAGAATATTCATGATGGAGAAAAATGATATGATATTCGCAAATAGGACACATGTATTGTTGCTGTTGAATTTCACATTATTATATTATTGGGAACTAGCTCTACTCGCTCAATATTTTACGGGGCTTGTGGCTCAGTGGCAACAGCGTTGTTCTTGTGTCGACTGTTTCCACCCGGCTCGGGTTCGAATCCCGCAGCTGGTGAAAAATGTTTTCAGGGTCCCAAGAGTGGTTTCGGATCCCACTATGAAAGGTAAGGTCCCCGTGATTTTAACTCGTACAAGTTTCCATTAACTTCTGAGGGTTGTTCAAACAACTAAGAAAGCGGTAAAAAACAATTTTACAAAAACAATATAGTAAAATAATTTGTAACCCAAGAACTACTCCTAGCACACGCGTCCACCACCCTGGAAGGGAATAAATTTCAACACCGTTGCCGAAGTTGTATGGCATTAACATATTGTAGAGTCTTTTCAATATGACATATTAGACAAAAATATCATAATTATCACGAAACCTATCAACCCACCTATCTACGGATTTATTCATTATTCTCCATCATGGACGTTCTTATGTAACATGGTGGTGGCAGGATCTCTGATGAAAATATTGCTGGGGCCAACCCGCCCTCAGCGCTCGGTAATTTTTGTCTCTCCACGGAGTATGTCATAATTCTCAATCATGAACGTTCTGACGGAATATAGTGGTGGCAGGACCTTTAATAAAAATATTGGTGAGGTCAACCCAACCCCGACGCTCGGTAATTTCATTATCTCTAGGGATTATTCCATTATTCTCCATCATGAAGGTTCTGACGGAATATGGTGGAGGCAGGATCCCTGAAAAACATTTTTCTGAGGCCAAACCGCCCCCGACACTCGGTAATTTTGTTTCTCTCCAGGGAATATTTCATTATTTTCCATCATAAACGTTCTGACGAAATATGGTGGTGGCAGGATCCCTAATAAAAATATTGCTAAAGCCAAACCACCCACGATGCTCGGAAATTTTTTTCTCTACGGAATATTTCATTATTCTTCATCATGAACGTTCTGATGAATTATGGTGGTAGCAAGATCTCTAATGAAAATATTGAAGTCGCTATGTCGCCCCCCAACGCTCGGTTATTTTTTTATATTGATGGAATCGTGCATTATCCTCCTCCATGAACGCTCTGACAAAATATGGTGGTGGCAGGATCTTCAATAAAAAGATTTCCCCGCCGCCAAACTGCCAATGCTTGGTAACTCGAATTTGTCGATGATGTCGCTCATTGTTGTCCTCCAAGAACGCTCTGATGAAATTTGATGGTGGCACAGTGTCTTATAAAAAGATTTCCGCCGCCAAACTACCCTCGACGCTCGGTAATTTGGATTTATTCGTGATATTTTCAATCAATATCCTTTATGGATGTTCTGACAGAATATTGGGGTAAAAGGATTACCAATGAAAATATGGCTGGATTTACTGCTGAAGTAAGCGGGGTTTATCGAAAAGCTCTCTACTTGTTATAATGAAGATATTTTCAGTCAGGCGGTAGTCTGGGAGTAACTCTGATATCTCTCCGAACAAGAACTTTACCATGGCATCATAATGCCAGCGTAAAGTTTCATATGTGAAAATGAACAGAAATTCTTGAAATATTGAATAAATATTATTATCAGGGGATATTTCACACCATTGGGATAACAGTTTCGAAAAACTTTCTCTTATTCCTCTCCAGGTTCTGTAATAATTTCATTTGAATGAATTTCATGATTATCGCTATATTAAATTTCAACTGTATGGTAGTTTCGGCCGCTGGGACTCAGGAAAAGTTACCTCTAGGATCGATTTCAAGTTGATTTATTCGTGCGTTTTTCAAAATATGTAGTATTCGATGGATTTTTTGAAATGTTTCCCTTTCATTCAACATTCGAAATTCGATATTCGACAATCGACAAAACCCTGCATATGTCACCTAAACGACCCCGCAAAATGCTTATAGAAAATGGCTATCGGCTAAATTCGCTGAAACTCTGCAAGAAGATAGTATTCGGTATGCTGATCAGAAGTCATAATGGGCACAACCCTCCATTTTCAACCCCAGACCCCCTACAGCCCCCCAAAGCCCCCAAAGTACACTTTCCGGTGTGTTAATGCATAACAGTTTCAATTAATCTTCAAACGTTTCCTTTCCTGCCCCCCCTTTTCCAACCGAACCTACATTCTACCCCCCCCCCCACCTCGCCCCCACCCCCGCACAACCCTTCATTGACGCCCCATTACACACTTTCAAGGTTAAAGATTCTTCAATTGTTTTATTTCAATCTTTTGAATATATATATATATATATATATATATATATATATATATATATATATAAATAAATATAGAGAATAAGAGAAATCTGTTTCGAATCCAAAAGAACCCACCATCCGTCTACAGCCTGTTTCATGGTTTCCCAATCATCAGGACGGCTTGTGGTCTCTTTCAAATTCGTATCAGATTTCTCGTTGGTTCATAGCCTTAGGCCAATACAAACATGTGAACTGCATCAGATTATTGATAGTGACATCTATAATCTGTGCGGTGAAGCATAAACCTAATATCGTAGAATTTTAATAGCACGAAATTTCGTGCATATTAACAGGTCACCAACAATGTGTCAGATAGGCCTACCCACGACATCAATAGTCGTACTCCTCATGCGTTTAACGCAAACAAATAAAATTGAAATTCCACGATATTAGGTTTATGCTTCACCGCACAGATTATAGATGTCACTATCAATAATCTGATGCAGTTCATATATAAATATATATATATTTATATATATATATATATATATATATATATATATATATATATATATATATATATATATATATATATACATAACAGTACATCCCTCCCTGACTACTGTACGGCATGTAGGTGCATCTCATTTTAGTTATTCATCGATTATTTCGATACCAAGATTTGGTACTACACGATTTGCAGCAATTGAAGAATCTTCAACCTTGAAAGTGTGTGATGGGGCGTTAATGAAGGGTTGTGTGGTGGTGAGGGCGAGGTGTGGTGAGAATGTAGAATGTAGGATTCGGTTGGAGAAAGGGTTGGGCAGTGAAAGGAAACGATTTGAAGATGAATTGAAACTGTTATGCATTAACACACCGGAAAGTGTACTTGGGGGCTTTGGGGGGCTGTAGGGGGTCTGGGGTTGAAAATGGAGAGTTGTGCCCATCAAGAATTTTGATCAGCATACCAAATACTATCCTTCTGCAGAGTTTCAGCGAATTTAGCCGCGAGCCATTTTCAATAAGAATTTTGCGGGGTCTTTTTATATTAAATATCAGAGTAAACTAAAATCTTTTCACTACGATTTCCACATAATTGGTTTACAAAACCCACGACACGTGTTTCGCTATACTATAGCTTTTTCAAGTTTCGCTTGGAATAAATTTGTAATATATCCGTATTTATTCCATTTCCGCTTCTTTTCTAAATCAATGGTGGCTCACAGATCAGATTTTGGAGACTTGGATATTTTTTGCGATCAGAATAAGGTGTCATATTTGTGGTTTGATCGTATGTCTTAAAATTTTCAAAATAACCTTTTTTTATTATTTCAGGATCAACCGAGTTCCAGAAGGTGATTTCGTTTTAGAAATTTTCGGGCGACAGTGGTCTTCCATAATGTTCCAATATCTCAGGTCAACTGGAGCTCATATTATTTGAAAACAAAAAATTTTGTACTACCTCCAAGGATTCTGCATAAAAATATTTATTGTACGCATTAAATTATTCCTTTGTGTGTATTTTTGTTTGTTATTTTTTTTTTCGAAATAATGAGTTAGCATCAGAATATATTACAAGGATTTTCATATCGAAACGATATTTTTTTGCCATTCATCCCCATATAATATTATGGTCAATGCATATCACTTCCTTAAGAGGAATATTCAATTATAATAACCCAAGTGCTCGAATTATTTCCCGGAATTTTCGCGAATTCACAAATATTTCAATAGTATATCATACAACGATCATGTAATTATAGCTCTCAATATATGAGCACTAGGTAAGTTACGACATGCTGAGCCGAGTGTCGTAAACCGTGTCCAAGTGTATTAATAGCAATTACACGATAATAATGATGTTTATTCACTAATAACAATATACTATAATATAATATATATAATAATAATATTTATTCATCTGATCGATATATAAACAATAGACAATAAATTGTTCAGACTATTGATAATAAGATATTTGAATACGCCTTTCTGGATAGACTCATGAATTTTATTTATGGAAATGACATCCTGAGTAAAAATCAACATGGATTTCGGACAAAGAAATCTACCACTACGGCTCTAGTAACATTGTTTAATTCAATAATTGATTCGATTGAGGCAGGCGAATGTCCTGCTACAATATTTTGCGATTTGAGCAGGACATTCGACTGTGTCAATCACACCAAACTCCTGTCAACTCTCGAGAATTATGGTGTTAGAGGGGTCTCCTTGAATTGGATCTCTTCTTTCTTGAAAAATCGGGAACAATATGTCTCCTTAAAGTATTGTAACAACGAAAGAACCTCAAAGATTGGCTCAGAGTCAGTTTCTATCAATATGGGTGTCCCACAAGGATCTATTTTGGGTCCCATTTTATTTATATTATACGTGAACCAAATCGAAACTGTTCTGGGAGAAATAGACCACACTGCCTATGCAGATGATTTCTCTTTGATTGTGTCAGCTTCTGGCTCCCATTCCATGGTTGAGGAATGTAGCAATTCAATTGCCACAGCATCCGAATATTTCAATAACAATGATCTATTTTTCAATGCCAATAAAACCCAAATTATTCAATTTTACCATCGCCAGAACATCATTCCTCGAATACAGTTCGATTTTAAAGATTACACCTTCGAGAACAGCCATGATCCTATACAAATTTTAGGTGTTCATTTCGGTCAGTTTCTGGACTGGAAAGCTCACTGTAAACAACTAATTTCAAAATTGAACTCCTTGATATACCTCTTTGTGAATCTACGTTTTGTACTGGAAATAGATCAATTGCTAAGTTTGTACCATGCTCAGGTGGACTCTAGACTGAGGTACGGCATGAGTCTCTGGGGCCTCTCTTCAATGTCTAAAAATGTGTTTATTGCACAGAAACGTATTGTTCGAAGTATAGCTAGGGTGGCAAACACGTTCTCATGTAGAGCAATATTTATCCAATACCATATTCTGCCATTGCCTTGTATTCTCATATATGAAATATGTGTATATGTATTCCAGAACAAAAACATTTTTTTACTGAATGCCAATATTCATAATTTGAACACAAGGAACCGAGAATTGTTACATGATCCATACGCAAGATTCAAAATAACTTCCGACTCCCCAAACTATCTTGGCCCTAAAATGTTCAATCATTTACCAGATTTGATCAAAAACAGTATGTGTTCAAAAGTAGACTTAGATCCTTTTTACAAGAAAAATGTTTTTATAGTGTGAGAGAATTTTTCTCTTGATTCTTTTGTCTTCATCAACTTGACTATTCCTATATAATTTTTCAAATTATCTTATGGAAAATAAATGATTATTATTATTATTGTTATAATTAATAAATTTTTACATTTTACATTTAAATATAGGCGGATATGTGAACAAATAAATATAGGAATACACCATATAAGGCATGGCCTTGAATGGTGTCAAGTTATACACATTCTACCTAAGATTTGTCGCTATTCATAGTACTTATAACGTGGGGGTTCATTGAGAAAAATCAGCGATTTGTGAATAATGATCAAATATTACACTAAGATTTTTGTACTTATTATGTGCTTTTACAGGTTATCCTTGACGAATTATAAACATACAATTATAAAAATGAAAATAAATAATGTATAAATAAAAATAAATAATACATAAATATAAACAATTCTAACAAACTCTTGAGTTGTAAAAACATCTAACAAAACTAATCTGAACTAGTGTACCTATAGTTATTAATTATATTACTTTAATATTGGAATGGTAATTATTTCTCACATCAATGAAGTCGTGTAATTACGATCGAGGAATTTGAAATATCCATTTTTTCACTTTCGTCTTGAATAATATATCTGAATTTATATTTTTTATTTCAATCGTCAGAAGATTATGCAATGCAATATTTTTTTCAGGTTTTGGGATTACTGACGAGAGTTTTTTGTATCTCGTATCGTATTCATGCTTAATAGAAATTAAGGTATGTTTTTGTTGTTTAATAAGGATGTTATAGCAGAATAATTGGCGAGGATCTGAGATTTGTGATTCTTTATATACTATATTTGATGGATAATCTCTCGTTTCCTTGTAGATGATTTTCAATAAAAATTTCTGCATTCTTTCTATTCTTTGAATGAATGTGATTGCAGCACCACCCCATGCTACTACTCCATATGTTAGATGCGATTCACATCATGCGTAATATAGAGTTTTGAGGTATTGTATTCTGAAGATTGATGAGAAGTATTCAAATTTATAAATCAGATACCTTAATTTTTTCAAGAGGCTGTTAATATGTGGCTCCCATTTTGGATGATTGTCAATGATGACTCCAAGGTATTTTATTTTGTCTAGGTACGGCCGATATTTCGAAAGAGTTATTTTGGTGTGAGATTGTAAGATTTTTGTAAGACGGAAGATATTTACCCAAGTTGCACACAGAGGTCATAATTCGGTTGTACAGACGTCTACTAGACCTTCCGCAAAAGTCCATGACTTATGTCCTGTAATATGCTAAGACGTCGCTATGTATGCCAATACGACAAAAAGGCACACTCTTGCGACGTCATATCGACTTTATGAAGTAGTGGTAATGACTTGCCAATATAGACTTATATAAGCCAGTCGCGAAAGGGTCGTTCTGTGGTCTTAGTTTAGTCAATATATCATTCATTATACATGAAGGTTATAATTTTTCCAATATAGTATTACAATATGTATACCATATCAAAAGATTTCATATAATATCAATATAATATATAAGTCAGCCTTCCTTTACATGTTCATGATACTCTGTGACCGTGATAGTTATCGAGATAAAAAATGATTTTCATTTATGTGTTTTTAAGAATTGTTCGGGAACTCTAGTGACCAAGAAAAATCCATTTTCACGATCAAAACCCAATTCCTACTCACTTGAAATTCATGCCCTCGAAAATGAAAGAGATGAATATTTATTTTCATTTCAGAAAAATACTTTTTCCAAAAATTTTTCTCAAATCGTTGAAATATAGTAGGAGATTTAACCCGGTTCTGGCCTCCCCCCCCCACTATGACGTCACGTGTGCCCTTTTAAAAGGGTTTGGGCGGTGTGTGTGTGTTTTGACCTTGAATTTGACTTTGAGATTTGTCATTGATTTTTTGACATGGGGTTTTGCCGACTTTGAGATTCGACTTCAGTTTTGACCTTGTTTTTGGGCCCTTTTTGAGATTCATTAACATTGTTTTGATTTTTGAGATTTGACCTAGGTTTTGATGTTGGGGATTTTTTTGGCAACCTCAAGATTTGATCTCGTTTTTTGTTTGACCTTGACTAAAGTTGTGGTGTAGGCTTTAATATTCTGTGTAGTCATGACCTTCATGAATCCTTGTATTTCCCCAAGGGGGAGGGCGTTTGTCCTGTGAGAGAGCTTTAAAAATGAACTGCGATCATTGGGTGAGTGGGTGGTTCAAGAGAATCCCCCAAATCCATACAGATTGCGCATCGCATCGGACTTGTTGTATGGTGGGGTATTTCCCCTGAAATATTCCCGGAGAAAGTATTTCGAATCAGTGTCTCCCCCCCAGTGAGCTATTGGGAAAAAAAGTTGCTGAAATGTATTGTGTGATTGTGGGAAAGATTTCACTCGTAGTGATAATCTACCTTAAAACAACGGGAAACCTTTCCAGGGAGGTTTCCCTTTAGTGAAACAGGGTTTAAAATTTAAAAAATGGCGGTGACTCACCACCTGCAACCCCTCTATACATGTAATTGTTGTAATGTGACATTTCCATATTGTCAAGTCAATCCAATTTTAGAACACTCCACAGGACGAATTCATGTTTTTCACTTGGGAAATTTGGGGGTACACCCCATTGAAAATGCATTCAAGTGTCGCATTTCCCCGCTACAGAGTATTTAGTGAGAAATTTTATACAAATTTTGCACCTTTTTTAACGATATCAAGCTTTAAAATACTCGATATTGGAAAAAAAATCAAACTACACAACTCCATCAAGGTCAACATGGAAGTGTTTGGAAATTATGTCATTCAAACACAGGGAAATTGGGAAAATATAAAATCATTCAATTCTCCCAACCGTTTGCAGATCGATCAACTGATTTGAATGGATTATTTGATGGGTTTTTTGGGGACATTATAATTGCCCAAAGTACGGAGTTTGGGGGCGTGGGTTCAGGTTTGGAAATTATAATTGTTGCAAAAGATGAAAAGGGTTTTAAAGAAAGTAATTTTTTAGGATGGAGTTGCGAGAAAATTATGTTCCCTTTAGGTGAACTTTCGCCAATTTGGATCATCATACATAAAAATTCCCAAAAATTTATTGGGGAAGAAAAGGTGTTGTC
>JAFIRS010004669.1:0-78478 GCA_018342105.1 Gonioctena quinquepunctata
TGACAACTTCAACAGTTTAGCGCTGTACGCGGACGACACAGCACTAGTGGCCAGATCGGTGAACGCAACGCAAGTAACCCGATACCTGCAAGATCAAGCAGACAAGCTTGAGGACTGGTTCAACCTATGGAAGATCGAGATCAACGCGAAAAGAGCCAGGCGATACTTTTCACCAGAAGGCGAACAACACCGGCAGGACACGTCATCATGAATGACCAACGGATTCCATGGGCAAACGAGGCCAAATACCTTGGAGTCACCTTGGACAAAAGATTGACATTCAGGCAACACGTAGACGGAGGCTCGACTAGCGAAAGCAGCCCGAAAGAACCTCTACCCCCTCATGGGACGCAGTAGCAACATGGACCTCCAGTTAAAACTGCCCTTATCAGGACCATCCTCCTCCCCATCATCCTGTATGCATCCGCCGCATGGGGTCAATGCGCACAAACATACAGGACCAAGATCCAGCTATTCTTAAACGTGAGCCTAAGAATGGCAGTGAACGCCCCAGATACGTCCCGAATAGATTTATCTACAGGGACCTGAATGTCAATCCGAACTCATTGACGACCATCTTCGAACCACGCCACCGCGACGTTCCTGAAGACGGACACCCACACGAACCCGGTGATTCAAGACATCCACGCGAAACTAAACCTGGACGATCCCAGGTTTAGAGAAAGGGAAAAGTATTTGCGGCCAGTCTACCAAAACGACCGTCCACCACCGAGAGTAGCACTCCGGCGCGTCAGGTGAGTAACAACTCAACACAAAACACCAAGACCAACACACCCACATCACACCATACACTTACACACCCATCAGGTACATCACCACCATGCACACACAGCACAAGTCAGGTAAACATACAAAATTCGATAATAGGGGTTTAAAGCACTCAAGGCTGACTTCATACCACAGGAGGTACGATTTCAATTTCGCAAACGTGCCATTTGGAGTTGAGGACCGCTCCAAGGAGGAGCGGGGGAGGATGGAAGTGGATAGTAAATCTCGTTCACATATAACATGAAGGGGATTTACTATCCATGGGCGCTCAACCTTAATGGGGGCATGGATGGATGGATCGCGCATCAATCGAAATCTTTCATGCGACCTGAATAAATCGCTGGAAAATGGACAAACTTAGCGAAACAGACCGAGAAGTGCTTCGGAATATTGAAAAACAAGAAAAAACGAGAAGTGAAAGAATTGAAGCCAGGAGATTAAAAATGGAAAGACAAGAAGATAGAGGGGAAGGCTCAAAAAAGGGAGGGGAGGCAGGTTCAGTACCCAGGACTTATAGTATGGGTGCCCAGCCACCCTTCTTGAACCAACCCCTTGATGTAAAAACCAACATTATAAGTGCTGGGAACTACTGGGCGGAAATGTCCCAAATCGACGATATTAGAAGAGCTCTCCCAATACTAAATGATGACATGCATCAGGTCATAGATGAGTACAGCTCTCATTTATGGGCAACGATAACCAGTGATGACAACTGTAGGACTAGGGGGAAAAACCCTCCCCTCTGCCCTAACATACCAGTAGATAGAAATTACTATCTTAAATTTTGTACAATGAAAGCAAATCACCAAGTGGATGATTTTGAAGATCTTATAGGAACGACATTCTCAAGTAGAGAGTACGAATACCTGAAGTACACGGAAGTCCGCAAAAAGCACGAGAATTACGGCGCCAGAGAAGAGGAAAACATAAACAATATACAGAACAAAGAACATGGCTATAGATTGGACACGTTTTCGGCCGCCGTGAGATGGGTCGTAGATGTAATCCAATGCGAACAGTCGGAAATAACACAAGAGGATGAAAAATACAAAGACGATATCAATTATACCATAGAAAAGTTGAAGATATATGACCCAAAAAATTACCAACTATTCGAAAAGAATAGGAGAGAAAGAGAGGAAAGGTTGAGAGTGTTGGCCATATTCGCTAATCAACCTTCTGAACATAAACATAGTAAAGGAAACAAGTTCTCCCAAAAAGAGTATGATGATATGTTAGACAGTATGGGCCACATTGTCTGTGGAATAGAATTCAGCTACGTGCTGGGGGAGAACTACAATAAACCCCTCTATCAACACGTAAAGGAACACATGAAGATGTTTAATCCCGAAGATTGGGAAAAACTAAATGAAGCAGAATACATTAATGTACACGGGTTGGAAAGTAGTTCTGAATCGTTTTGTAGCAAGAACGACGATGTACATGATATGGAAAATGCAGAATTGAATAAATGCGAAGAAGATTCAAATAATAGAAAAATAGGAACCCTTGAATACAAGGAAATACCCAGTAAATCTGAGGGTATAAACGAAGAACAAGAACCCAAAGGGGTTAAGAAGGATATAGGAAGGACATCAACTCCTCCCTCCCCTACTAATATAACCCCTGGAAACTATCAAATTTATAAAAGAAACCATGAACTCTCATTAGACGAGCCCGAAGCGCCAACAGAAAAGGAAGAAGAGAAACCTGAGGAGCCAGAGCCCTCCCATCCCTCAAAAACAGAACCAATGGATATCCCAACCCCCCCGGAGGGGGGAAATATTGGGATAGAATATGAAGAGGACTACTTCACACACCTCTCCAATCCGGAGAGTGATGATGAAATGGAGAAAAGTTCTGAGAATTTCCAAAAAACCGTGGAATTACTTAAACATATTGCGCAACAGAAAAACTCACTAGAGTTAAATTATAAGGAAATAGTTGAAAACCTACCAACCACAACCATGGAAGGTAGGAAAGCAACAGAAGTGCCCCCCTCAAGGGGGCACCTCAGGAGATTGACAAATACTAAAAATAAAAATATGCATTTAGATAATAATATATCTAAGGCAAAAAACAAAAATGTATATACAAAATTCATAACCCAAACTGATGGGCCCTCAGATGCAGACAATCTTCTCTCGACCTCATCGGAAGAAGAAGATCTGTCCAACCTGTCCATGTCCAGAAAAAAGGACAAAAATAAAAACCAAGGAAAAGTCCCAAACCAGGAGCAAATGGAACAATCTCTCCAGGGTCGCAATGAAAAAGCCCCCCCCCCCATTAATTCTGGAGGGCAAGCCTATTATTGAAGCTAAGGAATTGGAAAAACTAAACAAAGAATGCAAGAAAAGCATTTCAATCAAATACACGCAAGATAACACTCTGATCATTACAGAATGTTTACACGATTTTGAAGCTATAAAGGAACTTATCAAAAACCAATATAGGAAGTACTACACCTTCACACACAAGACCAAGAAGCAACACGCGTTCGTACTGAAAGGCCTGGATAGCGGCCCATCTACGGTAGTAATCCAAAAATGGCTGAAGGACGAACACGATATGGAAACAATCAACATCTACAGGATGAAGAAAACTGAAAGGCCCCTCTACCTAGTTATAACTAGCGGGGACATAACCGTATCAACACTGAAGAGAAAATGTAAAGTACTCAATAGCATTTGTATCGACTGGGAGATCAGAAAAACCGATACAACGCTTACACAATGCAGAAGGTGCCAGCAATGGGGACATGCGGCACTAAACTGCAATCTTACCCCAAAATGCTTAAAATACGCAGAAGACCACTTAACAGCAGTTTGCCAAAAAAGCCCAGACGTCCCAGCGAAGTGCGCTAATTGCTCACGGGACCACCCAGCTAATTACAAGAAGTGCAGTGCACACATAAATAAGCTTGCACAGAAAGAAGCCCAATTTCCCACACCTGCCACAGGTAGCGCAGGAAATATAAGACAAAATCACCCGAGAAATAGGAATCCAAGAACGCCAATCCACCCCACGGGAGGCCAGGGTGGAAGCGCACCCCCATGGATCAGAGGACCTAAATACCAAGAAAGGCCAATAGAAGCGGAACCCCAAGCCAGTATGGGCGAGGGTGTTGGCCCACCCCCGCAGATCTTGGCACATGACACTCAAAATTTCAAAATGATAAAATCACTTTTGGAAACTCAAATAGAAAAAATGATAGAATTGCAAAATTCTATAATTTCACTAACACAAATTGTGCATCAGCTCGTCGCCTCGTTGGCGGTGGCGCCCCGGGGTGTGTATGGGGGGTGGCAAGACCCCCCCCCCAGCACACTCCCGGGGGGCCGCTGCCGCTGCCGACGTCGACTCAAAACCACTCCCACAAAACTACACAACAACTTCAAAACTCAAACCAAACACACTCAAACTAAAACTTCCAAGTACCTTACTCAAATTAATACCTTACTACATAACCTAACCACTCAAAGTATCCAGACTTAGCTACATAAAACTTCAAATCAAACTCAAACAACACTCTACTACATAAGTTTAATACTCAAAATACCTCAAATCTAGTTATGCAAAACTGCTACCTAAATTACTCAAACAACTCAAACTCACACACACCCCCTTCACCAGGTTTTTGTCTTTAGTTTTCCTGGAAATCTACCCAAAATTCACAAACACAAATACAAATAAAATATCATTCATAAACAATCAAAAACTACTTCAAATTTTGGAATAATTCAAATGACAGGTGTCCGAAAAATAGCTCTGAAACATACATGCTCTTACTACATGCTCGAGAGAACAGTGCTAAGATCTGCTGGGACGGACCTAATATCCTCGTACACGTAGGCAACGGTTCGTCTTTGAGTCGGAGCGTCCGTCTGGAACGCTGCGGTGAACGTGGCACCCCGGGGGGACGATCCGGCTCTCTCCGGACTGGGGGCTGCGCGAACAACCTCCAGCCGTCATATTGTATATAATGTAATTATGTAAATACTAGTTAGTAATATAGATTAAGAACACGAATTGTACTTACCAGAAAAAATTGAATAAACTTTTTTGAATTGAATTGAATTGAATTCAATCAATCAATCAAAAAGATTTATTGTTGTTGTATGTACATGTCATTAGAAAAACTTAACCTACTATATACAATTTTAAAAAAGATTTTCATTTTTGGTTCTTCCTGGCTTCATCCAGGGGGTGGACCATTCTGCTTGCTTTCCAAGGGGGAGCGAAGGGAATGGGCTTGCTGTTGTTGGGCAATTCTTTGGGACATAATAGGGAAGGATTATTAGGTACTTATGTTATTCTTGAGACCCCTCCTGCCTTTGCCTATGGGTCTGTTTTCTTATTGTTTTAATTTCGACAGTTGTTGTGTTTATGTCCTTCAAATTTTGTTACTAATTCTGATCTTTGACAGGAAAATTGGTAAAAACCTGCTTTAGATAATTCTGTGCGATTTTCGCATTAGGTCAATGCCGAGGTTTGCTGCTCGGAACATTGACCGTTGGGTGATTACTCGTCTATTTCGTTATAGAGTGCCAGACTCTGAAAGATGACACCGTGTTTTCTTGCCATATTGGCCCTGATGTTTGTAATGTCCGCCGTCAGCGGGCTCTTAGGGATGTGGAATCTATAAAATTTGTCCGATATTTTCCTAATGAAGTCTGTGATTTTTTCCACCTTAGACAGTTCGCGCAGGTCATCCAGTCTGATGTATCTGCTACTATTTGTAGCGATACGAAGCGCTTTATTCTGCAGTCTCTCCAGCCTCGATAACTGAGTTATGGGTAGACTGCAGAACACTGGACTGGCGTATGTCATCGCCGGCCTTATTATTTGCTTGTAAATTTTAAGCTTATTATCTTGTGATAGGTTGAATTGCGTGCAATGAGGGGGTAGGTGCGGTTTATCGCAGCCGCCCCCCTCTGCAATGCCAACGTGATATGCTTATGCATGTACATACGCCTGTCCAGCTCCACCCCCAGGTATCTCACCGAGGGTTTCTCCGTCACTTGGTTGTTTTCAACCTTTAACTTCCCGAGGATCTTCACGTTGGTTCGTTTCCTCGTGAAGTTAACGATCCGTTTTGTTTGGATTCAACTTGATCTTATTATTCCCCAGATATGGCATGACCAACCGATCCAGATGTATCTGGAGCTGCCTAGCAGCCACTTCGCTTTGAAACGAGTGGGCATAGATCGCGGTGTCATCCGCGAACATGGCCGTACTCGTTTTAGCGAAGGTCGGAAAGTCACTGGTATACAGGGAATACAGGATCGGTGACAGCGAAGACCCCTGTGGGACCCCCGCTCCGACTGTGTAATCCGGCGAACTAGTGCCATTCACATTTACCCTAAAAGCCCGCCCCGTCAGATAAGACTCTAGGACTTTCAAAAGGTATGAGGGCATGCCTATTCTTGCCATTTTTGCGATTAACCCGTCTGTCCAGACCGTATCAAACGCTTTTTGCGTGTCCAACAGGACCATAACTGTGTTGTGGTCTCTATGAAAGGCTTCTTTCACCCCGTGTACAACTCGGGCCACTTGGGAGGTCGTTGAATGACCCTTCCTGAACCCGAATTGCACCGGCGGGATGATTTTCCGCCTTTCCTCGAAGTCCACAACACGCTTCAATATAATCTTATCCACCACCTTGGCCACCACACTAAGGAGTGAGATAGGCCTGTAGCTTTCTAGTGCGTTTTTGTTTTTCCCGCTTTTTAGTAAGGGGATTATTGAATTGAATTGGTTCTCGTCTGATCACCGAAGTCAAGCAACGTCGGGCGCGGTTAGTACTTGGTTGGGTGACCGCTTGGGAACACCGTGTGTCGTTGCCATATATTTAATAAATAATATTCTACTTGTGTCTGGCAGAATGACGAAATGTCCAAGCCAAAAAAAAAAAAAAAAATCCTGAAGTATCTCCATTGTCATAAGTTTGTGACCAACAGAACATTTATTTTGAATACACAATAAAAATAATATGGAAATTTAAATTCAAAAAAACATTGTATCTCAAGTACATGAAATGGTATACAAGTTGGAACCGGAAAAAAGGAAACCCAAAGCGAGATGTCAAAAACAGTGAGAGGAAAATAATCAAATATAAAAATTATGAAAACAGAAAAATGTCAAATATGAATTTCATCCAAATCTATAGATATAATATAAGGTCTAGAATATTACATTGTAAATAAAATCATTGGAATATGTTAGAATAACAAACAGTGATATAGAATGTGGGAACAAATTTTAAAATTTGTGAAAATGAACAAAATGTGTGGGTTGCCAAGCGAAAATGTAACAAGCTTGGAGAGATGGAAATTGGGATGTGGAAAAGAAAACGAAAACCAAATTTAGAGAGAAAAATATAACAAAAATCAAGATCAAAACAAGCAGAACTATCTAGAACCGCTATATAACTGATTCACATACAAATGGAAAAATAAGCAAACTAGAAGAAACCACGTACCTTATTGAAATACCAAAAATCCAGTCCATGACATACCCAGGAACAAAAGGGAGCTTTTTGCAGTGAAGCTTTATGTTCCAGTGAGCACGAACACTTCCAAGAGGCAGGAGAACACCACAGAGGTATTCCAAAAGCTGAACTGAATACAGTGCAACGTATCAGGTCCAGAAACGTAAATTGGTTATCTGATCACTTGAACATTTAATGATTTTTGATGCTCACAGACTTTTTGAATAACACTCAACCGTTTATTTAACTAGTTTTGATAACACATAAACAAGTTTTCATCATTTTATATTGCTGTTTTTAGTTAGATAAGTGAGATTTTGCAGAGTAGGTCAGTTTTGAGGATTGATTTCAATGGAAGCAATTATTTGAAGATTTTTCTGCAATCTGTGTTCCATCTATTGAGCACCTAACCATATTTTTCCCCAGAAAACATCAAGCATTGCGCCAAGTTGGCACTACTGAACCTGCCGCTGATAATAGAGATGACTCATTCTTCATAGGTGTACCGAGTGAGCTGAGATAAGGTAAACAGAGTGTTGAAAAGGCGTAAGACAACATACCCGGAGTTTCATTGTTGTTATGATAGGTATTCATTCTTAAAATTATCAAATAAAAAAGGAAATCACTGAAACAAATTCATCATGTTACAAAAATAATGAAGAGCCTATCACAACAGTTAGCGATCAACCCAGGCCAATTATATATAAATATAGAAAAGAACCTATCATAACAATATATATATATATATATATTTATATATATTTCTATATATATATTTCTATATATATATATATATATATATATATATATATATATATATATATATATATATATATATATATATAAATAGTGTGTCCCAGCTGAAACTTGTCACCCCCCAAATCTCCGAACTCGTGAAAAAAATTGAAAATCGCTCAGACCCGTCGGTTTTTTTTTCAAGGGGGAACACTTTCACCAAATACATCATCATTGTGTGTGTGTCAACCCCCTCAGCCCCAGCACCCCATACTTCAGAATTTTCAATGGGACTACTATACTTGTGATCCATCATTTTGAAGGGAATTCAGTCCCAAATACATCGGTGTACTGAAATTGAAGATCGATCAAGTGTTGTTGAAGTTTTAATGAAAACTAAGTTTCATCAAGATATTTTTCTTTTCTGAAATGTTATTATCGTAAGAAAGGTTCAAAATGTGAACCATTCAGTTCCATACAGGAGTATAAGCGATTTTCGAAATGTCTTCGCACATTGCTCATCACTTCTGGAGTCACTGTACGATACTCCACAACAATTCTCCTGCGTAGATCATCAAGAGAAGTTGGCTGTGTAATATTAACTTTGGATTCCAAATGACCTCATGAAAAGAAATCTAATGGTGATAAATCAGGAGATCTAGCCGGTCATTCAATTGGTCCTCGCCTTCCAATCCATCTCCCTGTGAAATTGTCATTTAAAAATTGACGTACAGGTGCAACAAAATTTGGAGGAGCTCCATTTTGTTGAAAGGTGAGCTGACCTTCAAGTAGCCTATCATTGTCTTCAAGTACCTGAGTGATTCTGGGGTCCACAGTTGTATCAAGAAGTTCAAGATACGTTTGTCCGTTGAGGTTACCATCAATGAAATATGGACCTACAATATGGTCTCCCAGAATACCAGCCCAAACATTCAATTTCTGGGGAGTTTGTGAAGGAGATTTACTGTACCAATGGGGATTTACGTCACCCCAGTATCTGCAGTTGTGCCTGTTCACATGTCCATTTAAATAAAAAGAAGATTCGTCAGAAAAGCACACATTGTAGAGGTGATTATTATCACCAATCAAAAATTGACTCATGATTTCACAAAACTCTGTACGTCTGTCAGGATCATCATCATTCAATTCTTGTACATTCTGCATTTCATAAGGATGGAATTTTGCTCCTTTCAGAATTCGTTGTACGCTGCTTTTCGAAACTCCAGAAATAGTCTCAAGTTGTCTTAAAGATTGAATGTTGTCCATCACTGCATGTCCTACAACTGCAACAGCGACCCCTTCATTTCTCATAGGCTTCTCTCGTTCATGTTTTTCATTCAGCACTGATCCCGACTCCAAGAACTTATTCATCAATTGAAGCACGAACTGATATGATGTGGTTTTTTCTGGATGAATTTCATTGAAAATTCGAGCCATGGCTCTAGCACATCGTCCATTTTCAAAATACGCAGTTACAATGGATATTCTCTGTTGAAAAGGGAAACATTCTCAATTTCCCTTTTCAACATGAATACCCCACAAGAGGTTATCTTGACGATGGAAGCTAGTGACTGAAGTTTATCTTTCAGTCGCCGATGATTCCACATCTGATTTTATGAACATCCTGTTTATATGTTCAACAAATCAAGGATATTCTCTCTTGTATAGTATGAACCATTTTCGGAAGTTTTCAAATTGTGGAATGAAGTGACTCGAAAACATCAATGTACCAAGGCGTAAACAAGGATATGCGTATACAAAAACACATGGCGACAATTTTTTTTTCCATAAAAACGCCTGCTTACCTACTAAACTATTATTTCTGACATCATATTATTTTTCAATACAGTGGCGTACCCACAGTGAACCTTTCTTACGATGATAACATTTAAGGTGATGAAAAATAAAAATATCTTGATAAAACTTAGTTTTCATGAAAATTTCAACAACACTTGATCGATCCTCAATTTCAGTACACCGATGTATTTGAGATTGAACTCCCTTCAGAATGATGTATCACAAGTATAGTAGTCCCATTGAAAATTGAAGTAAGGGGGGGGGGGTTAAAATTTATTTGGTGAAAGTTTTCCTTTGAAATAAAAATGACGGGTTTTTTATATATATATATATATATATATATATATATACCGTGTGTCCCAGATAAAACTTGTATATATATATATATTTTTATATATTAACAAAACGTTTCGCCCCTAGCTAGGGGCTTTTTCAATTGTTTATTCAATTATTCTATTACATCAACATATATTGTTTGGTGTGGGATCTGAAATGAAAATGAATTTTATTCATACTCTCTGGTACTATTTTCCTCCTAATGTTGACATTTTGGAATGTGCATAACCTGTAATAGTACGTACCTTGTCAACCATTTCAATCACTTTAGTTTCTATTCTTATGATTGAATGTTGTTGTTTTGGTTGAATTTTCTGTGCATGTGTGGAATTTCGATTGTTGGAAGGAGATGATGGCGGATCTGACGTTTTCGTGAGCTGGATTTTGATTTGTTTGATGTTGGTTAGTTTGTGCATGGGCGTTTGTTCTTTCATAGATGTATATCGGGTTTTGTTTGGGGGAGATAGGCGTTATTTTTGTGAGATTTTGAATGATGCGATTGATTAAAGGATTGTATGATATATTTGGCTTAGGTTGTTTATGTCCCGTCTGTCGTTCATTGCATTGTGGTTTTTCTCAATGTAAATCATCTCTTTAACAATTCTGTTATTTTGCTTTGGTTCATATGCTGAAATTTGGGTTTTTGAGAAGTTGTGGTTGTGTTGTGTGTCTTCTATAATGTGTTTGTTTAACGCTGAGCTACTGGGAAACTCTCAACTGTGGGATTGGTTGATCGGGTGATTACGTCACAACATTTTGCAATAGCGCTAAAAAGAAGCTATTTGAATTTTGCCGACTTTATACTATTTTTTTCAAGTTTTAGGAAATGAAAAAAAAAAAAAATTACAAAGTCATCCTGACTCCAAATGAAATTTCAGATTTTCTGCTGTCCAACTGCTGTGGAATACCACTAATAATTTGGTAAAGTTATCAATTAGTAGGTCCATTTCTGTTCCCCTCTATTTTAGTACCTTTTTCAATTATTCTGTGAAACTTGACATAAATACTCTTCATCAGAACACACATCCAAACACTTGCAGTTATACAACGTAGATTTCTGGAACTGATCCTCAATAAAAACTAGCGATATGCCTCAGACGACATTTATTACAAGCTTTTATTTAACTTGCTTCGTTCGTATGTCATTATTCTGTCATTCCTTCTTTTCCCGGGTTTAAAATTTGTAATCCATTTTTCGCACTTGCCGATATCCGACTGCGCTGAATTTGCAGGTGTTCATAATACTGGTGACAATGCATTATGAAATTTGGAAAAACAAAATAGCTAACGAAGTTTTGCGGATTATGGTCCGATTCGATTCAAAATTGGTATGTGGGGATTTTCGGGGTCGAATATTATGAATTTTATTGTATAAATTCTAAAATTCAAGATGGCAGCTCCAAGATGCCGGACGAGATTTGTAATTATGGTTTGATTCGATTCAAAATTGGTATGTGGGAGTATTTGGGGTTGGAGATTATGAATTATTGTCAATATTCATGAGTTGAAGATGGCGGCTCCGAAATGGCAGACGAGTTTAGAGATTAATGCCCGAGTATATTCAAAATTGGTATGTGGAGGTTCTTGGGATTGGAGATCATGAATTTCATGTCAAAATTCAAAAATTCAAGATGGCGGACGAGTGTTGTGATTATGGCCCGGTTATATTCAAAAAAGGTATATTGGGCTTTTCGGGGTCGGAGATTATGGATTTTTCATTCGAATTCGAATTCGAACTGGCAGACCAGTTTTGTGATAATGGTCCGATTCTATTCAGAATTGCTAGGTGTGAGTTTTCAAAGTTGGATATCATGATTATTTTGTTAAAATTAATAAATTCAAGATGGCGGCACCAAGACGAATTCAGTGATTATGGCCCAATGTTATTCAAAATGGGTTTGTGAGGGTTTTTGGATAAGACATTATGGTTACAATGTCAGCATTCAAAAATTGAATATAGCGGTTCCTATAAAAGTTGCTTTGGAACAAAAAAATTCAGAATAAAATGAAATTAAGAACAAGTTTTTATTCAAATGCACTCAAAGTTATAAAGTAATTCCCTAAAATGTATGACGTAGGTTATTCTGTGAGTAACAGATTCGAAAGCTTTCCGCACAAAGTTTTCAGTTCGAATTACTTTTATCTTATTTGAAAGTAGAATACTCGACATGAGACGATTTTACTACTTGAATATCAATTTCAAATTCCATTCCATTCCATTCGCCACAAAATCCGTCTTCTTTTCCACAACTATACTCGACGATTAAATCATTGCGTTTCATTATATAACGAAATCATTATGTCAACGTTCTGTCAATTACATGAACACAATACTCTCTGCCAGAAACAATAAATTCAATCACTCCCCTATCACTATTTGAAAGCAAATTGGAAACATATAGAGACGTCTTCAATACAAAAAAATCCTGATTAATCAAAACTCTGGCAGCATTTTTACAGCGATTGATTTATGATTCCATATGACATCAGGAGGTAATTTCCACTGAACTGGAGAGCTCGTAAATCATTAATGTTACGATTTCCATTATTTTATGGGTATAAGTACCAAATTCACCAGACAACGTACATTTCATATTCCCAACTGGACACGATGTTGATGTAATACCTCTCTGTATACCTAATAAAATATTACTCTATGGAAATATAGGTGCTACACAAAGTATGGTTATACATTGATAGTATTTTCTCCAGAAACTCGACAAATCCCTCGGAAAGTATATGCATGTCCAAATTTTATTGAAGGAACATATCGTTATATCAGTTAATTCCGTATCACATCACTCAATGAACTATGCATAATTTTTTCAGTATCATTCTCTCGATATATTTTCTAATCTACTTCATTTTCTAACTGGTGCCTGTAGTCTTACACTATATTGATTATTTAAAATATTTTTTCCCATATTTGAACAAACCGAATGAGCGTTTTATTTCATCATGGATGGTAACGACCCAGTATAATTCTCTAATATACTTCAGAACGATAAGCATTGAGCTCATTTCAGATGTCCCTGAGTAAAAACCATATTCCCTGATAGTCATTATCTAATCGTTTGTTGATGACATCATTTCCTTGGAATAATGCTAGCAGTAATGAATACCTCAAGATATAGGAATAATCACACATTGTGTATGTATATATATGAAACAATATTGGCCTTCAGGTCAAAACATTGAAATTAATTGGGTTTTATGATTCAAATTGCAAAATCCTAGGGACTGAAAAAATCACTATATAACTCTTTCTTCCTCAAATCGATGAAAAATTGTAATTATTTCAGCGGTTCGAAAATGTTCCGTGAGAATCTATCATGGAACCAGAAAAAACCAAAAGAGCTCCGACTGAGACTCAAGGGACACAACAGTGGTGGAAGCAATGGCCACTGTCAGTGAGAACACCAGAGCTGAGAGAATCAACTCATCTCAGCATCAGCAGCCTGTCAAACGATCGTCAGTTGAGAAGGCTACAGGTGAACTTACCGAAGGAATGAGGAATATAGACCTCGAGAAAACGAAAATCTCGGGAGCTGATGAGAACAAGAAATATGACTGCCGGGACAAGGACGGGAAAAAAACAAAGAAGGTCCCGGTCCGACTCCCAGATCCCTTCATAACCCACCTGATTGACTAATTTGGATGGCTCTGGGAGTTGATGGTGGTCAATTTCGGAGATATTCTCATCAGACGCAGGGTGTTGGTTTTCATCACTGGGTTGGTAAACGAGGGACCATCGGAGTTGAGTAGGAAACTTTCGATCCAAAACCCGGATCTGAGGCCACAGAAATTGAGTCCGGTGAGCCAATACACCGAAAAGGATAGAGAAGACTTTATTGATGGACCATGTTTCCTTCGAAGCACTGGAGGAGATGGAATTCCGAGCGTATTACAGGCTTGGAAAAGTGCTTTCCCGGGTCCTGAACAAACGAAAAGATAGGGAGAATAAGGGTCATTCGGATGAATCCCTCGCACTCAAGGGCTGCCACAGCAGTACTTGCAGGTGCTATGAGGAACTTCGAAGTGGCGAAGGTATATAAGGGGCAAGTGAGGAGATATATAGCAGATCCACTGAGACCCCCAGTACCTGTATACATATTGGGAAAAATAAAAAAATATTACCGTTGACGAAACTTCTTCTCTAGAGATTTGACAGCGGTAAATATAATGCAGGTGTCAATCGGTAGGAGGGAAGTTGCTGCTACAGTTCGCGATAGCAAACCAACCTTCGTAACGAAGAATAGGAGGGGTGTTCTTACCATAACGATAGCCTTCATTTATTCGAAGAATTTTATTTCAGAATGGAATGTGTTTGAAGAAGAAAGTTGCTCCGACCACAGACTCATGAATTTTCAAATAAACAGCAGTATCACCACAAAAATATATCAGAGTACTGGGAGAAAATATAGAAAGTAGACCTAGCTCGAAACCTTCCAAGGATGCGAAGAACAATGAGTACAAACAGAGACATAGCAAAAAACATGGTAACTTATGACAAAATACCATGGGAAAAAACTCATCATTCGGATTGTATGAATCACTAGAATCGGACGAGATTTAGCACTATCGTAGAAGGAGACGAAATGACTGCGTGGTAAACTCAGAAGCAGTTCTTGAACATGAAACGAAGCCAAGGAAAAATATTGTGCTGTACAGCATATTGATAAGGCCGGCCACAACGTTTGCTTCCTTGATGTGGTGACCAAAGATACAGCAAAGGAGCACTGTAGCAAAACTAGGCAAGGTACAAAACTTGCCTGTATAGGTACAACAGAGGTAATGAGATCAATAACCACTGCAGTCATAGAGACACTACTAGGATTGCCTCCTCTCCACTTAGTGGTGAAAGGAAAGGCAAGGCTAGATGCCTTCAGACTGAAAAATACACTGGATAATGGTTGTTGGGGCAGGACACATAAACATTGAAAATATTTCGAACAGAGATGGGGTAGATATGTGATCAGATCACATTGCGGTACGATTCTCATGAGGGTTCGAGATGAAAAATCACATCACTGTGTTTCAGGCAGAGGTCTAAGCAATATTTCAATGTGTGAAGAAAAACGATAGGAGAGCAACAAAAGAGTAGACAGGTAGTCCGAAGAGGAACCGACGACACTAGCAAAACGAAACTGCGTTGAGATAGTTTGGAATGTAGGACATCAGGGATCTGCAGGTATCGATAAAATCAATGGATTGCTAGAAGATAATGTAGAAAAGAACTGGGCCACGACAGATAATTGAGAGACCAACGTGTACAGCATGTGTGTCTGTAGTTTGAACAGACAGCAATTATAAATCGTAGCGGTACTCATGACCACGCATGCGCCGGTAGAATAGCACCCTCAGAAGATTTGACTGTACAATTATGAACTACCCTGCACAAACTTACTGAAATGGGTAATGTTGGAGAAAAAAAAACAATGTGCCAAAAGACATAAGTGTCATAAAATGTCGCGAGCAAACACGGGCCGGACTTTTCAATGGGTACATCTGAGGCACTACCAGCAGGTGATTATAAAGGATTTTCTCCACGTTGAAAAAAATCTTTCAATTCTGTTGACCATTCTGAAGTGGCGTCATTTGATTATCTTCAACTTCGTGTATGTTCTGAGTGCGATGATAGTATGATATAATCAATCTGAAACTAAATTCCAGAAATAAAGTATTGGTTTTCATTTCTATGATAAACTACAGAGTATTCACCATGTCAATGATTGGGTAGATTTTATTTGGATTTGGTAGGAGGGATTTCAGGAGCGTAGCAGGGAAAGGTGCTTTGAGATATATTACTCAATACCTCACCCTCCAAGGAACCAAGTTTTTCTTGACTACCAAGAATGAGTTTTCTGGAAATTATATTAGAACACTGAAAAATATGAAAGTGCGCAGGTATAGTTATTCTAATCCCAATTGGAACGGCAATAAAAATAAGAGCACTACGAAGAGTGTTCATTTGCAGTGCCCGGCGAATGGGAAGTGTTTTTACTTTCAAAGCGTTCCTGGTACAATCGTAAAAAAGTTCTGTCGTGTGGAAGAGAATTTCTTCTCGAAACTTTTTATGTCGGTCCAATCGGGATTAGAAATACTATAATTGCTTTGTTGAAAATATGAACAGGATGTTGATAAAGTCAGATATGGAATCATCTGCGACCGAAAGATAAACTTCAGTCACTATCTTCCATCGTCAAGATAACCTCTTGTGGGGTATTCATGTTGAAAAAGGAATCATTCTCAATTGAATATTGGATAGAAAGATTTTTCTGTGAATTGAAAAATCCACGATAAAAATGAAGTTATTTTTTGTGAATGTCTGAAGCCACACTCGACATTGAACGACATCTGATAGATAATCTGAAAGTCCCTTACTTGAAGGAAAAAATCTGAAATTGAAAATTTGCATTTCCATTCAGATAGTTATTTGATTTTATAGTCCAGTCTTGATTGAGAACTCATGAAGATAAATGGGGCAAAGAAAAATGTTTTCCAAAAGAGAGTACTCACCAGAAATCCATCGTTACATTGACGCAAGAGAGGCATCGCATTCCCTACATCTTCAATACATTTTTGTCGACAAAAATCTATTCAACGCTTCCACGATCATCAGGAAGACCGGAAGAAATGGGAACCACATGTTCAAGAATCAATCTCACTTTGCACAGATGGAAAAAGTTAAAATCATTTTTCTTGGAGAGAAACTTTGAAATTAGTTTTTTTTGACATTTAAACCTGTCATGGGGTATGATAGATTGATTTGTTGAGAATTATGAACAGAATGTTCATGAAATCAGATGTGGAATCATCTGCGACTGAAAGATAAACTTTAGTCACTCTCTTTCGGAAAACATTCTTTTTTGCCTCATTCATCTTTATGAGTTCTCAATTGAGGGTGACATATAAAATCAAATAACTATCTGAATGAAAATGCAAATTTTCAATTTCAGATTTTTCCTTCAAAGTTAGGGTCTTTTCAGAATATCTCTCAGATGTAGTTCAATGTCCAGCGTGGCTGTAGCCGGGAAAGTATTTGTTTTCTGATTTGTTGAAAATATAAACAGGATGTTCATAAAATCAGATGTGGAATCATCTGCGACTGAAAGATAAACTTAAGTCACTATCTTCCATCGTCAAGATAACCTCTTGTGGGATATTAATGTTGAAAAGGGAAACATTCTCAGTTGAATATTGATATAAAGATTTTTCTGTGAATTGAAAAATCCACTTTTAAATTTTTTTGTGAATGTCTAACAGAGAACAACTACTTTCCCGGCTATATCCACGCTGGACATTGAACTACATCTGATAGGTATTCTGGCCCTAACTCAGAAGAAAAATCTGAAATTGAAAATTTGCATTCTCATTCAGATATTTATTTGATTATCTATTTCAGTCTCAATTGGACATTCACAAAAAATAACTTCATTTTTATCGTGGATTTTTCAATTCACAGAAAAATCTTTCAATTCAATATTCAATTGAGAACGTTTCCCTTTCCAACATGCGTAGGTGATATTGTTTACAGTTTTGTTGGGCGTGCATTTGTCCAAGTGATCTTGTATTCATTACCGGTAAGATCTGTGACTGCAGAAATCATTTACTACCATGAGAATAAATAGACAACAAATATATATTATTATGTTAGGAAGGCCAAATATTTAAAGGTAAAAAGAAATAATTTCTTCAAAAGACCACAAAAATAATAAATATTTAATAGTTAGTAGTTCATGAGATATTGTTTTCACAATTTTTTTTGAGATTCTATTTGCTTTATAAAGCCTTTAGACAATATTGATGGGTAAAAATATGCAAATACTATAATGCAATCATTTTCATACATTGTCAAAATGATTGCAACCCATAATTGTTTAAAATACAACAAAAAAGTCTAGATTTACAAAATCATTCTGAATTAAATGTGATCAACAAAATTATAAGCTTGAAACATACAGTATATGAAATTGCATCTAACTAAAATAGCCAATGGGAGAACAAGAAACTTCTTGATCACAATAGCCAATCAGGGAACAGGATGGTGAGATAAAAGATTTGAAATTGTGGAAAAGGAGAACAGAGAAATGTCGAAAATAATTATCATCAAATATTGTATTTAGTTTATAAGAAATGTAAAATATATCAGTCCATAAGTTTTCTCAAATAACACCAATATGGTGGAGAGAAAACAAAGCGAGGAGGAGATTGAAAAACATTAAAAAAGAAGCCAGGTACAAAAATTGGAAAGAAAGAAATTTAGGATTTTATTAATGAGAAGGTAGTTTTTCAACAATAAAAAACCAATACAACCTCTGAATAATCTCGACACGAAATAAACTAGGATAAAAGAAGATTACCTTTTTGGTTCTCCACTTGAAAACTTGTCCACCCTGATTTCGTGGATTTTGGATGGTTCCTTCTGAAATGGTGAGTTCCTGAGAGGAGTGGATGAAACAGGAATTCAGATTATGCCAGGTATTGCATCAACGACATTCCAGTTCCAGGTAAAAACTCTTTTAGTGCACATCATAAACTGAATCACTTCACAAACAAACTAGTATATCTGAGGAACTCAATGATTTGGTATTGAACTATGAAATAATTCTTTCAAATTAAAAGAAAAAAGTGAGGTTATATTTCCATTTCCATCACTATTTTTCCATTATTTTATAGAAATTTGTCAATTTCTCATAGTTATAAGTTATTTTATACAGGCAAGGTTAATATAAGTTTTCCTGAATAAAGGAAATAATTGTTTTTGATCATTTCTAGTTTATTTTCCACAATGATATGCTGAACTCTCACTTATAAACACTGAACTGAAATAGTTCTAGTGACATCTGAACAGGCAGTGGCTCTATTGCCAGTACCGACTCCTGAGGCGAAGGCGTACCAACTGAGATTAGTCGTGGTGAGAAAAGTAATAATAATTGGCAACAACGTAGCGAGAAAACAGTAACGTTAGCTGGCAATTATTATTTCATAATAATTAGCTATTATCTTATCACAATATAACAATTCGTCTCGTCGGTGATGCCTCGCTTACAAACTCGCTCACTTGTCTGGAACACCGTAGAAAAGTTGGCGATTTGTCTCTATTTTATAGATATTTTCATGGGCGATGCTCTTCTGAAATATCAACAATCGTTCCTGCTTTGGCAGTCTCTTCGAGACTAACCCGTCAAGTTCAGTCATCACACCCCTTCGTGGTCACTTTGGAGACCTGCAGAACATCACTTTCCAAAGACTCGTTCATCCAACGAACAGCGAGGCTTTGGAACTCATTGCCTAGGGAGGTGTTCCCATCGCGGAGCTGAATAAATTCAAGAAGAACCCACTCCTACCTTCTTTCCCTTGGTTCCCACGATGTTCTCTGAACATTACAGGATATCCCTTTTCGTGGGAACCAGAACATAAAAAAAAAAAAAAAAATTGGCTTCCCATCGCGGAGCTGAATTGCCTACATGAGTATCAGAGGTATATCAAAATCGAAATCAAAATATTTATACAGGGAAAAAATATTTGTGGGGCAATAACAATCATTATTTCATAACAATTTGTCTCCCAACGAGGTGCGAAAATATTTATAAGCATAAATAATAATGAAATTGATATACCTATCTCAAAAATTGACTTCCAACGCGGGGTAAAAACACCAATTATCATAACATAACAAATTGGCTCCCAACGCGGAGCGAAAATAATTAGCTATTCGTATTTCATAACAAATGGCGCCGCACCGTAAGGGCAAGTAAGGGCAACATATTATTTCTTAATATTTATCACAACACTGGGCGAACATAGCAATTGGAGTCCCAACGTGTGAGGCGAATATTGGTGAATAAAAAATGGATTCGAGAGATGGTAAGAAAGTTGGTTTGGAAGAAGGTGCAGGAGGTAGAGAGAGAGAGGTGATCAGGAACAAGGAGAGAGATGTTATGTGAGAGGAAGTGGAATGAAAAGTGAAAGTACAGAAATTGAGAGTCAGCTTCATAAATTCATGGATTTCATGAAACATGAAATGAATGAATTGAATGAAAAGTCAGAAAAAATGAATGAAATAAAATATGGGAAGTATGAGAAATGAAATGAATGAAAAGTCAGAAAAAATGAATGAAAATATGGGAAGTATGAAAAATGAAATGAAAGAAAATATGAAAGAGGATTTAAAAGAAAATTCAGCAAGAATGGAAGAAAAAATAGAAAGAATGAATGATGGGATGAGAGAAAGTATGGAAAGAATGGAGGAAAGGATAGAAGAAAAAATGGGAAATATGAAGAATGAAATGAAAGAAAGTTTGAAGAATGAAATAAAAGAGTTGAAAAAAACACATGGAAGACAGATTAAGAGAAAATGTGAAAAAAAATATAAAAGATATTAAAGAAAATATGGAAAGAATGGAAAACATAATACAAACTGAATCTCAACAAAGTAAAAAGGAATTTTCAGAAATTCCTAAAAAATTAGGACCAAAAAAAGGACAACAAAATGGGGAATTTTATGTGGAATTACACAAGAAGTATCCACTATAAATAATCATGTAGAAAGGCAGGATGAAAAAATAGAAGACATGAAATTAGATATGAATAGTAAACAAGAAAGAGTTGAAAATGAAATGAGTACACTCGATAGAAAAGTAGAAGAAAAGATGAAATCATCAGAATTAAGAAGAATAGACAATAATTGAGAGTAGAATCATATTAATTGTCATGGAATAAATAAATAATGAGGAATTGAGGGAGTAGTTATACAAAAAACAGATTATAGTAACAGTTTATTAGGAAAAGATGATAAACAGATACAAAATATAAAATGATTTCCGATCACAAAAATAATGAAGATATGCATAATATGAACGTGAATAATAAAAAATTTCAGATGAAAAAGGGAAAAATAAATAATAAAGTAAAAATAATGAAAATATATGAATAATAATGGCAAAGATGAATTTTGAATTGCAAAAAGGGAACGAAATATAAAATAATAATAATGAAAATGATTGACATGTACGTGGCTAACAAAAATCTTGAAATGGAAAAAGGGAACATAAATAGAAAAATAATAATAAGAATGAATGATATAAAAATGGCTAATAAAAATTTTGAAAAGAAAGAAAGTGAAACAAATAATGAAATGATGATAATAATAGACAGTTAAATGTCAAAAATAAAAATGGGAAAGAATTTGAATGAAATTGGATATGAAAAACAGGAAAAATTTGAAATTATAAAAAAAGAAATAGCTCAAAATATTGAAAAGAAATTTCTATTGAAAATTTTCGAAACAAAATATATGTTTGTATTGATAAAACAAAATTTCCAAGAGAGACGAATAATAACAATAAAAAATTGGGTAATAATGAATTATAGGCTTAACGAATTCAATAGGCAATAAAAAAGTAAAAAAAAAAAAAATTTGATAGATAGGTACTGTTTCAGAAACATTTGAATGAAATGAAATAAAATGGAAAATTAACTTAAAGAAAAAATACATCAATGAGAGAAAACAAAGAAAACAATAATATTGAATACCAATCATAAATACTGAGAAGTTAGAAGTTGCTACAATTATTGGTACAGATCAGTTAGATAAAGTGAAGAGAAAAACAACATAGATTATGAAGAAGGAAAAATATAGAAATGGATATTAAATAATGTGAATTTTGAAGAAAAGTCAAAAGAAATGAAGATAAAAATATTTTGTGTATAAAAAGAATGTATGTGAGAAATGAGAGTGGAAATGATAATAATAATACTAAAGAAGAATATTATAAGAAATATGATGACGATGATGATAAAGGTATATTAATAATTAAAATAAAGGTATATTGATGAATTATAAATAAATATGATGAGTTAATGATGTATGAATAAAGAATAGCAAAAGAGTATATGCACAAAATGAAAGTAAATAAAATGAGAGATTCAAATTAATAAAATATCCAATCCAATATGAATATAAAGAACAACTGAAGGAAGAGATAGGAAAAATAATAAAACAGTATAATTGAAAGGAGAACCAGTAATTATAAAATCAAATGAATATTAAAAAAATTATATATCAGTATAAAGATAATCATAAGATATAAAATGTCATATATGATAATATCTTGAAAAGTTTTCTGTCTTGATCTGAACAGAAGTCCAGTCAGGTTTTTCTGGAATGAAAGAACATAATATTAGTATGAATTATTATTCAATATTGAAAATGTTTACAAATATAAAACATAAATATAAAATATTGTTATAAATATCAATTTTAAACTAAAAAGAAAAAAAAATATGGTCTGTAAATAATAGTTATCGTTGAAGAACTTGTTTTTTCCCGAACTGGTAGGAAATCCAGCATAGGTAGTTTCCTGAAATTAGAAAAATTGTATTGATTAATGTAGAGTTAATAACAGTAAATAAGGAAATTGATATTCAAGATTTTCTAATTAGTTGAAAAATATTGAATATAAATTTAGGAATGTTGTTATGTTAGGAAGGACCAGTAATATATTTTGAAGGTGAAAAAGAAATAATTTCTTGACAAGACCACAAAAATAATGAATATTTAATAGGTAGTAGTTCATGAGATATTGTTTTTACAATTTTTTTTTAAATTCTATTTCTTTTATAAAGCCTTTGGGTAAAATTGATAGGTAAAAATATGCAAATACTATAATGCAATCATTTTCATACATTGTCAAAATGATATAACAACCTATAATTGTTTGGAATACAACAAAAAAATCTAGATTTACAAAGTCATTCTGAATTAAATGTGATCAACAAAATTATAAGTTCGAAACATACAGTATATGAAATTGCATCCAACTAAAATAGCCAATGGAAAAACAAAAAACTTCTTGATTATAATAGCCACTCGGGGAACAGGATGGTGAGATGAAAGATTTGAAATTGTGGAAAAGGAGAACAGAGAAATGTCAAAAATAATTATCATCAAATATTGTATTTAGTTTATAAGAAATGAAAAATATATGAGTTCATAAGTTTTCTCAAATAACACCAATATAGTGAGAGTTCTACAAGGAAGTGCGCGATTTTTAAAATTCAAATAAAAATAACAAAACAGAAATGGTATCCAGGTGAAGAGAAAACAAAGCAAGGAGGAGATTGAAAAAAATTTAAAAAGAAGCCAGGTACAAGAATTGGAAAGAAAGAAATTCAGGATTTTATTAATGAGAAGGTAGTTTTTCAACAATAAAAAACCAATACAACCTCTGAATAATCTCGACACAAAATAAACAAAGATAAAAAAAGATTACCTTTTTGGTTCTTCACATGAAAACTTGTCCAAGCTGATTTCGTGGATTTTGGATGGTTTCTTTTGAAATGGTGAGTTTTTGAGAGAAGTGGATGAAACAGGAATTCAGATTATGCCAGGAATTGCATCAACGACATTCCAGTTGGGGTATAAACTCTTTCAGTGCACATCACAAACTGAATTACTTCACAAAATGACTTGTATATCTGAAGAACTCTATGATTTGGTATTGAACTATAAAGGAATTCTTCCAACTCAAAAAAAAGTGAGGTTATGGTTACATATCCATTACTGTTTTTCCATTATTTTATGAAAATTCGTCAATTTCTCATATTTATAAGTTATCTATCACAGGCCAGGTAAATAGAAGTTTTACTGAATAAAGGAAATAATTGTTTTTGATAATTTCTAGTTTATTTTCCACAATGATACGCTAAAATCTCACTTATGAACACTGAACTGAAATAGTTCGAGTGACATCTAAACAGGCAGTGGCTCTATTGCCAGTACCGACTCCTGAGGCGAAGGCGTACCAACTGAGATTAGTCGTGTTAAGAAAAGTAATAAGAATTGGCAACAACGTGGCGAGAAAACAGTAACGTTAGCTGGCGATTATTATTTCATAACAATTTGCTATTATTATATCACAATATAACATTTGGCTTCCCATCCCGGAGCTGAATTGCCTACATGAGTATTAGAGGTATATCAAAATCGAAATCAAAATATTTATACTGGAAGAAAATATTTGTGGGGCAATAACAATCATTATTTCATATTAATTTGTCTCCCAACGAGGTGCGGAAATATTTATAAGTATAAATAATAATAATAATAATAAAATTGATATACCTATCTTAACAATTGACTTCCAACGCGGGGTAAAAACACCAATTATCATAACATAACAAATTGGCTTCCAACGCGGAGCGAAAATAATTAGCTATTAGTATTTCATAACAAATGGCGCCGCACCGTAAGGGCACGTAAGGGCACGTAAGGGCAATATATTATTTCTTAATATTTATCGCAACACTGGGCGAACATAGCAATTGGAGTCCCAACGTGTAAGGATTGGTGAATAGAAAATGGATTTGAGAGATGGTGAGAAAGTTGGTTTGGAAGAAGGTGCAGAAGGTAGAGAGAGAGGTGATCAGGAACAAGGAGAGACTAGTTATGTGAGAGGGAGTGAAATAAAAAGTGGAATTACAGAAATGGAGAGTCAGCTTCAAAAATTCATGGATTTCATGAAACATGAAATAAATGAATTGGATGAAAAGTCAGAAAAAATGAATGAAAATATGGGAAGTATGAGAAATGAAATGAATGAAAAGGCAGAAAAAATGAATGAAAATATGGAAAGTATGAGAAATGAAATGAATGAAAAGTCAGAAAAAATGAATGAAAATATGGGAAGTATGAAAAATGAAATAAAAGAAAGTATGAAAGAGGATTTAAATGAAAATTCAGCAAGAATGCAAGAGAAAATAGAAAGATTGAATGATGGAATGAGAGAAAGTATGGAAAGAATGGAGGAAAGGATGGAAGGAATAATGGGAAATATAAAGAATGAAATGAAAGAAAGTTTGAAAAATGAAATAAGAGAGTTGAAAGAAAACACAGCAAGTATGGAAGAAAGATTAAAAGAAAATGTGAAAGACAATATAAAAGATATGAAAGAAAATATGGAACAATATGAAACAAAATACAAACTAAATCTCAACAAAGTAAAAAGGAATTTTTAGAAATGCATGAAAAATTAGAAACAAAACTAGGACAACAAAATGAAGAACTTTATGTGGCAATTACACAAGAAGTATCCACTATAGATAATCATGTCGAAAGGCAGGATGAAAAAAAGACATGAAATCAGATATGAATTGTAAACAAGAAAGAGTTGGAAATGAAATGAGTGCACTCGATGAAAAAGTAGAAGAAAAGATGAAATTATCAGAACTAAGAAGAATAGACAATGATCTAGAGAGTAGAATCATTATTAATTGTCATGGAATACAAATGAATAATAAGGAATTTGAGGGAGTAGTTATACAAAAAACAGATGATAGTAACAGTTTATTAGAAGAAGATTATAAACAGATACAAAATATAAAAATGAATTTCGATCACAAAAATAATGAACTTATGCATAATATGAACGTGAATAATAAAAAATTTCAGATGAAAAAGGAAAAAATAAATAATAAAGTAAAAAAATGAAAATATATGACTAATAATGGCAAAATGAATTTTGAATTGCAAAAGGGAACGAAAATGATAAAATAATAATAATGAAAATGAATAACATGTACGTGGCTAACAAAAATCCTGAAATGAAAAAAGGGAACATAAATAAAAAAATTTTAATAAAAATTAATGATATAAAAATGGCTAATAAAAATTTTGAAATGAAAGAAAGTAAAACAAATAATGAAATAATAATAATAATAGATAGTAAAATGTCAAAAATAAAAATGGGAAAGAATTTAAATAAATTTTGATATCAAAAACAAGAAAAATTTGAAATTATAAAAAAAAGTAGCTCAAAATATTGAAATGAAATTTCTATTGAAAATTTTTGAAATAAAATATATGTTTGTATTAATAAAACAAGCAAGTTTCCATAGAAGAAGATAAAAAAAAGAAAAATTAAAAAGGGTAAAAATTAAAAAAATTAATAAAAAAAAAGTTAGAAAAAATAATTGGTTTAAATTTAAAAAAAAAAAATCAATGAGAGAAAACAATAATATTGAATAACAATCATAAATACTGAGAAGTTGGAAGTTGCTACAATTATTGGTACAGATCAGTTAGATAAAGTGAAGAGAAAAACAACATAGATTAGGAAGAAGGGAAAATATAGAAATGGATAATAAATAATGTGAATTTTGAAGAAAAGTGAAAAGAAATGAAGATAAAAATATTTTGTGTATAAAAAGAATGTATGTGAGAAATGAAATTGGAAATGATAATAATAATAATACTAAAGAAGTATATTTTAAGAAATATGATGATGATGATAAAGGTATATTAATAATTAAAAAACTTTTTAACAAAAAATTAAACCGACGAAAAAATCAACTGAAAAGCAAAAAAAAACCTTCTTAGTCTAAATGATACTTGAGTTCCTAAACTAATGTGAGTAACTGATTTTGAGTCGGCGCCAAACAAACAATTATCGAAGATCATCATCTGTGAAAGAAGTCATCAAAACGCAGCCGTGCATCTCGCTGCCATCATTTTACGCTTCACCTAATTCAATTGCTAGTTTGTTTGGCGCCGACTCAAAATCAGTTACTTACATTAGTTAAGGAGCTCAATTATCATTTAGACTAAGAAGGTTTATTTTATTTTTTGCGTTTCAGTTGATTTTTTCGTCGGTTTAATTTTTTGTTAAAAAGTTTTTATTTTTTAATTTTCAGTTCCGTATTTCGTCGGTTTAATTTTTAGGTAAAAAGTTTTTATTTTTCAATTTTTTGTGGCTAAAATCTACCAATTACTACCTACTTGTTTTTTTATTACATCCAAAATACTTACTTACCCACCTTACTTCAACTATTACCGGTTAAATAATATGATTATCTACTTTTATTATTTGTTGTAATATAAATTATTTTCTTTGTTCTGGTAAGTTTATCCCATTCCTTTGTATATCATTCCATCCTCTCATAAAATATACTGATTTTGACGGAACAAGAATAATTAATAAATATAATGAGTTAATGATGTATGAATAGAGAATAGCAAAAGAGTATATGCACAAAATAAAAGTAAATAAAATGAGAGATTCAAATTAATAAAATATCCATTTTTTTTTTTGCAGAAAACAGCGCATCAACCCCTGAAATTATTAGCGCGAAGTAGGTTACATATGTGTACAGATATGCATACGTATATACACACACATACATAAATATATACGTGTGGTATATTTTCATCATAATTTGTTATATTCTATTATAAATATTTATTTGATGTAGATAAGATATTAGATGGTCTGTGTGACAGCCCTCTCCTAAGATGTTGCCTATGTCTCTGGGAATATGGAATGTTTTTCTTGGGTTTCTATATCTTGGGCACTCTGTGAGCACATGCTTTACGGTCAGGGCCATTTGACAGTTGTCGCACTTCGGTTGTTCGGTGCGGAGCATTAGATATTCGTGTGAAAATCTTGTATGTCCGATACGGAGGCGGGATAATGAAGTCTGATGTCTTCTATTGTTTGGGGAGTACTTCCAGGGTCTCACGAATTGTTTTACTTCTGCAAGTTTGGAAGTCGATTGTTTCCATCTGCTCTGCCACTCGTTCAGGATGATGTTTCTCATATGTTTTTTTGTATCTGATAGTTCTGATCGTCTGACTGGATGAGATTGTGGATTTGATATCGCAAAGCGTGCGGCTGCATCTGCTTTCTCGTTCCCTTGTATACCTATGTGGGAACGGACCCACATAAGCTTCACTGTTTTTTCCATTATCTCGATGTTATGGAGTTCGTTTTTTATGAGGAGAAGGATAGGGTTCTTTGGGTATATCTGTTGGATGCTTTCAATCGCACTTAGTGAATCTGATATAATTATATATTTACTACTATTGTCAGTTCTCAGGTAAACTAGAACCTGGTATATTCCGTAGAGTTCTCCTGTGCAGGTGCTCGTTATATTGGGCATTTTGAAGTAGAGGGTAGAGTTAGGTGTAACTACAGCAACGCCAACTCCTTGTTCTGTTTTTGAGCAGTCAGTGTATAGGTGGATAAAATGTTCATCCATGTTCAGCCGTTGATGAAAGAGATTAATGATCATTTCTGGGTTGGTTTCGTTTTTTTCTGAAGGAGGTCAAGCATAAGTCACTTTTTGGAAATTCGATGAGCCAAGGAGGGAAAGTTCCGATTTATGAGAATTTGGGAGGAATGGAGATATGTAGTTCATCAAGGATTACGTTGATTCTCTGATAGAAAGGTGGACGAGTACGTGGAGAGTTACTGAATATATCCATGAAGCGATTGGAGATAACGTTATCATTGGTGGGATGGTTTGGGAGTGCGGAGATTGCACTGGCATATGATAAGCTCAAATATTTTCTGCGGAGATTCAGTGGAGATTCACCAGCTTCACAACAGATACTTTCTATTGGACTAGTGCGGTGGGCTCCTAAGGCAATACGAAGTGCAGAGTTATGGATTGGATCAAAGAGAGAGAGAACTGATGTAGTGGCAGAGCTGTATGCTATAGAGCAATAATCTATTTTGGATCGAATCAGGGTTTTATATAATCTAATGAGGGTGGTTGAATCAGCTCCCCACGTGGTGTTGCTCAATAGTTTGAGCATATTGAGTTCTTTGTGGCACGTTTGTATTAAGGACTCAATTTGCGATTTCCAGCTCAATGTTTCATCGAATATCATCCCTAAAAATTTTGCATCGTCAACATATTCGAGTGTTTGGTTATATAATTTCAATTCTGTGTAGTTCGTTGTCGGTCTTTTTGAAAACATAATGCATTTAGTTTTTTGCGTCGAAAATCTGAAGCCTGTTTCGTTGCCCCAATCTTGCAAACCATTCAGTTGCTTTTGGAGTGTTGACCCCATAGATTCTGTATTTCTTTCCTTGATATACAGGATCATATCATCAGCGTACAGTCTCGCTCTCGCATGCGGTTCAATGTATTTCAATATATCGTTGATAGCGATCAGGAATAGTGTGGCGCTAATGGTTGATCCCTGTGGTATGCCGTTCTCTTGGGGGTATTTGGTGGATAGTTCGCCGTTCGCTCTAACCTGAAAGGTTCTATTTGCGAGGAAGTTGCTGATGAATGCCAACATGTGTCCCTGTATGTCCCAATTCGGGAGTTTTTTCAGAATATAATGCTTCCATGCAGTGTCGAATGCATTTCTAATATCGAAAAGTATCGCTATGCATTTCTGCTTGTTCGCAAATGCATCGTTCACTCCTGATTCCAGGTCCATGACATTATCGATTGTGGATCGTTGCTTTCTGAAGCCGCTCTGTTCTCTACACAAGAGGTTGTGTGTATCTAGGTAGTCTTCTGTTAAGGATTTTTTCCAGAAGTTTGCATATACAGCTGGTGAGCGATATTGGGCGATATGATTCTGGATCAGATCTGCATTTGGTGGTCTTCGGGATGGGTATGACTATTGCTTCGCTCCATGTGGTGGGAAATTTTCCACTCATACAAATATAATTCAAGAATTTGAGAAGATGTTCCATGCCATTTTGCGGGAGATTTTGAAGGAATATAATCGGAATATCATCTGGACCGGGGCTAGTGTTCTTCATGCTTTGTAATGCTTCATTGAGTTCGTTTATAGATATAGTTGTATTCAAAGGGGAATCGTCATTGGGAACTATTATAATTGGGTGGTTTGTCTCTTCCGAAAGTTTTTTCTCTCTGAAGGCTGGGTCGAAATTTTCGTTACTTGAGTGTGTATTATAGAAGTTTGCGACATAGTTGGCTATATCACTGGTAGATGTTATAATATTTCCATTATGGTTTAGAGAGTGTATGCCGTTATATACATTTTCCCAGATATCCTTTTGATTTTGTTCCAGATTTCGGTAACTGGTGTTGATGAGTTGATGAGTTGATACTTGAAACATAGTTTCTCCAGGAGGCTTGTTTGCTCTGCTTGAGAATATATCTTTTTCTGGCGATTTTCGAAGGCTAATGAATTTTCTTGTGTTTTGTTCCGTTTGTACCTGTTGAATGCGTTTTTGCTCTGTTTGATAGCATCTCTGCATTCGTCATTCCACCACGGGACGGGTGGATGTCTTTCAATATGGGATGTTTTTCCTATGGCGATTTCTGCTGCATTCAGTATAGTTTTGGAGAGCTCCTCCAAAAGAGCATCAGCATTTTCATCTAGAATTGTGAAGGGGTGGAGTTCGGATTCGATCATGTTCCGGAAAAGGGTCCAGTCTGCATTTTTTTATTTCCATTTTTGTATGAGTTTCATTTGATCAAAGTTTCCTTGAGTGTAGGTGACTTTTATTGGAAAGTGATCGCTGCCGTATAGAAAAGGCAGAACTTCCCATGACATGCATGTGAGTAGTGATGGGTCACACATGGTCGAATCTAGGGCTGATGTGTTTCCGTCGGAAGAGTGGAATCGTGTGTGTTGTCCGTCGTTAAGTAATGTTAGGTTGGTATGACTCAGAAGATCAGCTATCATGTGTCCTCTTGTATTGGTATCAGAGCTTCCCCAGATGACGTTGTGTCCGTTGAAGTCTCCCATGATCAGTCGAGGCGGAGGTATTTGTCTTAATGAGTTATGTAACTCGTTGAAAGATACACTCTGATTTGGAGGAATGTAAATACTGCAGATATTGATTTTTCGAGGCAGATTCGCTGATGCAGCTACAGCTTCGAGTGTTGTATCCAAGAGGATAGAGTGTGATTCTGAATTATTGGATATGTATAAAGCAACTCCCCCACTGGCCCTTTCGTGAATTTGTCTATTCTTGAAGAATCCGTTGGAGTTTCGGAGGTTATGTTCTTTGTTGTTGAAAAAATGGGTTTCCTGAGGGCAGTTTATATGTGGAGTGTGTTCTGAAATAAGAATTTGGAGCATTTCCAAATGTCTGTAGTGACCGTTTATGTTCCACTGAATAATATTTCTGATAGGCATTGGTGTGGTAGATATCTAGTGGAGAGTCGCTTTCGCCTTCGAAGGTTTGCATGTCTAGGTGGTTCAGCAATTTCTTTCGCAGTTTAGTGCTACGAGATTCAATGCTACGTTCCTGGAGGTGTGGGTACATTTTTTCAAGCATATTGCAGAGGGATAGTAGCTCTTTGGTATAAGTGAGTGCAATACTGACTGGATCTGATGAGCCATATGCACTTTAGAAAAGATCTACGACTTGGTGGAAGCTCAGAATGAAGGGGGGGTTCTGGGAGTCGATGAAATCTTTGGCTGGCAATATCAGGTTTCCTGTAGTGATTTGTTTGCTAGTGTTAATCGAGTGTTTGGATTTTTTTGCTGTTTTTATAGGGTTGGGTTTGGCAAATATTATAGGTGTTTGGTTCAAGTTGGGATCTATGGGTGGAGTCAATATATCAGATAAAGTCCTTTTCGAGTAAGATTGCGTGGGAGTTTCAGGAGTTTCATTTATGAGTTCTGTGGTTATCGAGTTACCCAGGTCTTCGCCTTGAGTGGGTAGGTCGTTGTTGATTTCAGTTTCTACGTTTTGGGAAAAGTTACACTGAGCTGCTATATGTCCTGGTTGTTCACATCTGTAGCAGGATATATCGTCTCTTGAGGAGAATATTCGGTTGTTTCGGAGGTTATGAGAATAGAGTCAGGGATTGTGATATTTCCAGGGGTAGCAATATATACCTGTCTCCGGAAACTCAGTATGTGGCTGTATTCTGGATTGTTAACACCTATTCTGAGGAACGTTATTGTCGATACGCATTTGAGACCCAGTTTGATGAGTTCGTCTTCAAAGATATGGTGTGGTATTGGTGGGGACACATTGGACATGACTAGTCGTATTGCTGGAGTTACCAGTTTACGAGCGTGTATGGTTTGCTCATTTATTTGTATGGATCCATGTTGGTTCATGAAATTTTCAACTTGATTTTTATCATGGAGATATATGCAGATTTCATTATCAGCTATTCTAGATGTGAATATGATGTTTCCGGGGCCGACTATAGTTCCTAGGGCAAATATGTATTCTTGAAGTTTGATTCCGTCGGCTGAGTTGAATATTATTGCTTGTTCTTTTGAAGGAAATTGGAATTGTGCTATTGCAGAAGAGTATAATTTTGGATTGGTTTTTTCATTTGGTGTGATAGTTGGGATGTTTCGTGAGCCCCAGTAGTCAGGAGCTCCATTTGGATTTTCAGTCATATTTTTATTTTGTGCTTCGATTTCATTGGGAAATTGTTCTCAGTGCGGTCCTGTCTGTTGGTAGTGCGCCTTTTAGCGCCGGCACTCTGAACAGTGTTCTCGTGGTTTTCCTTTGTTTATTTGGAGGTGAGCACGAGGTACAATATACTCAAGCAAGTAGTTATTAGATGAATTCTGCTTTACTTACAGTTGTATATTGAATGTTGGCTAACTTGAGATTCACACACTTCACTGTTGAATTTTTAAACTTTTGGTGAATGATCTTTCATGTACTTTTAGCAGGAGCTGATAATCGATACGTCTATATGGTACCAGCGATCAGGTCCGGCCTCAAAATATCCAATTCAATATGAATATGAAGAACAAATGAAGGAAGAGATAGGAAAAATAATAAAAGAGTATAATTGGAAGGAGTACCAGTAATTATAAAATCAAATGAATATTAAAGAAATTCAATATCAGTATAAAGATAATCATAAAATATAAAATGTCATATATGATAATATCTTGAGAAGTTTTCTCTCTTGATCTGAAGAGAAGTCCAGAGTCAGGTTTTTCTGAAATAAAAGAACATAATATCAGTAGAAAAATCGAATTAAACGGTTTTCTTCACATAAAGGATTCAATATAAAATTGAACCAGAAAATGGTAGATCTCAGGTGAAAAACAACTACTTTCCTGGCAAATACCACGCAGAACATTGAATGATATTCACCTGAAAATCCATGCATACTTCCATATAATATCAATGGACATTGAATGCAAATGTTTTTTTCTGATAAGCTCGATTATGTTTAATTTATGTCGTGTTCCCCTAACAATCCGCATACCGATTTCAGGCTTCTTGGCCCTCATCAGTACGGAGTAGTCAACCAGCCAAAAGTCCAAAGAACTCTGGCTGAAGTGAGACACAACGTAAACAAACCATCATCGATCTTGTAACACCTATAGGTACGCCGGAAAAGATAAACTTTAACTGGCGGTACCTAGTGACAGAAAGAAACACTCCGAAAATCTCCCACCTCGATAGGTTTCTGTATAAAAGATTCCTTCTCAGTAGGAGTGGCAAGCCAGTCTAGCATATAGTGAAAGATAAGTGCCATGTGAAGTGGAATGAATAGAAAAATCGAATTAAACGGTTTTCTTCACATAAAGGATTCAATATAAAATTGAACCAGAAAATGGTAGATCTCAGGTGAAAAACAACTACTTTCCTGGCAAATACCACGCAGAACATTGAATGATATTCACCTGAAAATCCATGCATACTTCCATATAATATCAATGGACATTGAATGCAAATGTTTCTTTCTGATAAGCTCGATTATGTTTAATTTATGTCGTGTTCACCTAACAATCCGCATACCGGTTTCAGGCTTCTTGGCCCTCATCAGTACGGAGTAGTCAACCAGCCAAAAGTCCAAAGAACTCTGGCTGAAGTGAGACACAACGTAAACAAACCATCATCGATCTTGTAACACCTATAGGTACGCCGGAAAAGATAAACTTCAACTGGCGGTACCTAGTGACGGAAAAAACACTTCGAAAATCTCCCACCTCGATAGGTTTCTAAATAAAGATTCCTTCTCGAGTAGAAACCGGATGCGGTTTTAGGGAACACGACATAAATTAAACTAATCAGCTTTGAAAAAAAATTTGCATTCAATTCCATTATTTAAGGGGATCATGGTTTTAGGTGAATTTTAAGTTCTGCGTGGATTTCCGGAAAAATTTTTTTATGAATCTACCATTTTTTTGGTTAATTTTTTTTTTGAACCGTGAAAAACCGTTTTAATTGTTTTTACAACCCCATCTTCCTTATGTAACCTTCCCCCCGGGGAACCTTTTTTGAAACCATCGGGTGGGGGAATTTTTGGGGTGTTTCTTTCGCCCAGGACCGCCGTTAAGTTTATCTTTTTCCCGTACCTTTTGGTGTTAAAGTCATATGGTTTGTTTCGTTTTTTTCCTTCGGGCTTTATTTTTTTTCTTTTTACTAGGGGAAAAACCGAAACCGGATGCGGTTTTAGGGCACGACATAAAAAAAAAACGGATCAAAAAAACATTTCTTTAATTCCTTGATATTATATGGGTATGCATGGTTTTTGGGAAATATTCAAGTTCTGCGGGATTTGGGAAAAAAAGTTTTTTTTCACCTGAGTCTACCCCTTTTTGGTTAATTTTTATTAACCTTTTTGGAAAAAACCGTTTTTCGTTTTTTTTCATTTTTCCCTTCCGGACTTTTTTCCTTATGCTAACGGGCCCCTTTTTCGAAAGGGAAACTTTTTTGAAACCCATCGGGTGGGGGATTTTCCCGGGGTGTTTCTTTTGTCCTGATACCGCCGTTAAAGTTTATCTTTTTTCCCGGGTACCTTGGTGTTCAAATCGGGTGGTTTTTTTACGTTGTTCCCCTTCGCCCCCTTCTTTTTACCTTTTTTAATCCCTATAGGGGGCCAAAACCGAAACCTTGGGGGTTGGGAAGGGCATAAATTAAAAAATCGGTTTCAAAAAAATTTCACAATTCCATTGATATTATATGGAAACATGGTTTTCGGGTTATTCAAGTTCTGCGTTTTTCCAGGAAAGGTTTTTTCACCCCTCTACCTTTTTTGGTTAATTTTTAAAGGAAAGGAAAAAACCTTTAATTATTTTTTTCTTTTCCCTTTGGCCCTTTTCTTTTTCTAATCTGAGGGCTTCCCCCTACTGAAGGCGGGCCATCGGTGGGGATTTTTGGGGGTTTCTTTTTTGTATGGGGGCCGCCGTTTAAATTTTCTTTTTTCCCGGGCCTTAGGTGTTTCAAAGATATTTTTTTTACGTTTGTCTCCCAAAGATTTTTGGGCTTTTTTGGTGGTTGACTATCCTACTATGAGGGCCAAAAACCGAAACCGGATGCTTTTAGGGAAAGCATAAATTAAAATAATGGTTTCGAAAAAAAACATTTTTCAAGTCCATTGATATTAAAAGGGGAATGGTTTTCGGTGAATATCATTCAATGTTCTGCGGGGTATTGGCCAGGAAAGTAGTTGTTTTTCACCTGAGATCTACCATTTTCTGGTTCAATTTTATATTGAATCCTTTATGTTAAGAAAACCGTTTAATTCGATTTTTCTATTCATTCCACTTCACATGGCACTTATCTTTCACTATATGCTAGACGGGCTTGCCACTCCTACTGAGAAGGAATCTTTTATTTAGAAACCTATCGAGGTGGGAGATTTTCGGAGTGTTTCTTTCTGTCACTAGGTACCGCCAGTTAAAGTTTATCTTTTCCGGCGTACCTATAGGTGTTACAAGATCGATGATGGTTTGTTTACGTTGTGTCTCACTTCAGCCATAGTTCTTTGGACTTTTGGCTGGTTGACTACTCCGTACTGATGAGGGCCAAGAAGCCTGAAACCGGTATGCGGATTGTTAGGTGAACACGACATAAATTAAAGATAATCGAGCTTATCAGAAAGAAACATTTGCATTCAATGTCCATTGATATTATATGGAAGTATGCATGGATTTTCAGGTGAATATCATTCAATGTTCTGCGTGGTATTTGCCAGGAAAGTAGTTGTTTTTTCACCTGAGATCTACCATTTTCTGGTTCAATTTTATATTGAACCCTTTATGTGAAGAAAACCGTTTAATTCGATTTTTCTATTCATTCCACTTCACATGGCACTTATCTTTCACTATATGCTAGACGGGCTTGCCACTCCTACTGAGAAGGAATCTTTTATTTAGAAACCTATCGAGGTCGGAGATTTTCGGAGTGTTTCTTTCTGTCACTAGGTACCGCCAGTTAAAGTTTATCTTTTCCGGCGTACCTATAGGTGTTACAAGATCGATGATGGTTTGTTTACGTTGTGTCTCACTTCAGCCAGAGTTCTTTGGACTTTTGGCTGGTTGACTACTCCGTACTGATGAGGGCCAAGAAGCCTGAAACCGGTATGCGGATTGTTAGGTGAACACGACATAAATTAAACATAATCGAGCTTATCAGAAAGAAACATTTGCATTCAATGTCCATTGATATTATATGGAAGTATGCATGGATTTTCAGGTGAATATCATTCAATGTTCTGCGTGGTATTTGCCAGGAAAGTAGTTGTTTTTCACCTGAGATCTACCATTTTCTGGTTCAATTTTATATTGAATCCTTTATGTGAAGAAAACCGTTTAATTCGATTTTTCTATTCATTCCACTTCACATGGCACTTATCTTTCATAATATCAGTAGTTGTAAATAATGAATTAATATTCAATATTGAAAATGTTTACAAATATAAAACATAAATATAAAATATTGTTATAAATATCAATTTTAAAGTAAAAACGAAAAAAAAATATGTTCTGTGAATAATAATTATCGTTGAAGAACTTGTTTTTTTTTTAACTGATAGGAAATCCAGCATGGTAGTTTCCTGAAATTAGAAAAATTGTATTGATTAATGTAGAGTTGATAACTGTAAATGAAGAAATTGATATTCGAGATTTTTTAACTAGTAGAAAAATATTGAATATAAATTTAGGAATGTTGTCATGTTAGGAAGGACCAGTTATATATTTCAAAGGTGAAAAAGGAATAATTTTTTGAAAAGACCACAAAAATAATAAATATTTGATAGTTAGTAGTTCATGAGATATTGTTTTTAAAAATTTTTTTTTGAGATTCTATTTCCTTTATAAACCCTTTGGATAATATTGATAGGTAAAAATATGCAAATACTATAATACAATCATTTTCATACATTGTCAAAATGATAACAACCTATAATTGTTTAAAATACAACAAAAAAGTCTAGATTCACAGAATCATTCTTAATTGAATGTGATCAACAAAATCATAAGCTTGAAACATACACTATATGGAATTGCATCTAACTAAAATAGCCAATTGGAGAACAAGAAACTTCTTGATCATAAAAACCAATCAGGAAACAGGATGGTGACATAAAAGATTTGAAATTGTGGAAAAGGAGAACGGAGAAATGTCAAACATAATAATCATCAAATATTGTATTTAGTTTATAAGAAATGTAAAATATATTAGTTCATAAGTTTTCTCAAATAACACCAAGAAAGTGCGCGATTTTGAAAATTCAAATAAAAATAACAAAAGAGAAATGGTATCCAGGTGGAGAGAAAACAAAGCGAGGAGGAGATTGAAAAAAGTTGAGAAAGAAGCCAGGTACAAAAATTGGAAAGAAAGAAATTTAGGATTTTATTAATGAGAAAGTAGTTTTTCAACAATGAGAAACTAATACAACCTCTGAATAATCTCGACACAAAATAAACAAGGGTAAAAAAAGATCACCATTTTGGTTCTCCACATGAAAACTTGACCAAGCTGATTTCGTGGAACTTGGATGGTTCCTTCCGGAATGGTGAGTTCCTGAGAGTAGTGGATGAAACAGGAATTCAGATTAGGCCAGGTATTGCATCAACGACATTCCAGTTCCAGGTATAAACTCTTTTAGTGCACATCACAAACTGAATCACTTCACAAAATAACTAGTATATCTGAAGAACTCCATGTTTGGTAATGAACTATAAAGGAATTCTTCCAACTCAAAAGAAAAAAGTGAGGTTATATTTACATATCCATCAGTGTTTCTTCATTATTTTATGAAAATTTGTCAATTTCTCATGATTATGAGTTATCTTTCACAGGCCAGGTTAATATAAGTTTTCCTGAATGAAGGAAATAACTGTTTTTGATAATTTCTAGTTTATTTTCCACAATGATATGCTAAAATCTCACTTATAAACACTGAACTGGAATAGTTCGAGTGACATCTAAACAGGCAGTGGCTCTATTGCCAGTACTGACTCCTGAGGCGAAGGCGTATCAACTGAGATTAGTCGTGGTAAGAAAAGTAATAATAATTGGCAACAACGTGGCGAGAAAATAGTAATGTTAGCTGGCAATTATTATTTCATAACAATTGGCTATTATCATATCACAATATAACAATTGGCTTTCCATCGCGGAGCTGAATTGCCCACATAAGTATTAGAAGTATATCAAAATCGAAATCAAAGTATTTATACAGGGTGAAAATATTTGTGGGGCAATAACAATCATTATTTCATAACAATTTGTCTCCCAATGAGGTGCGGAAATATTTATCAGCATAAATAATAATAATAATGAAATTGATATACCTATCTAAACAATTGATTTCCAACGCGAGGTGAAAACACCAATTATCATAACATAACATAACAAATTGGCTCCCAACGCGGAGCGAAAATAATTAGCTATTAGTATTTCATAACAAATGGCGCCGCGACGTAAGGGCAAGTAAGGGCAATATATTATTTCTTAATATTTATCGCAACACTGGGCGAACATAACAATATATATATATATATATATATATATATATATATATATATAAATATATATATAAATTTAGAAATAACGACTGATAATTGGTATGAACAGTGAGGAATAACGGGGATCTTCAGAATACTTGAAATGAAGGAAGTACTTACAGTATTCTGAGTGGTTGAATAATGAACATTAACTTTATAAAAAAAAAAATATGTGAATATTTGTCGGAATGGTGTTATATCTTTGACGTTTCGAGTGACATTGAAGGATTTGAAATAACAACTTATGATTAATCGTCAGAAAAATATAAAATATGTAGTGGGTGTGTTATTATATTCTTTGAGAAGCGTCAAAGATATAACACCATTCCGACAAATTTTTACATATTTTACGTTTTTTTTTTAAAGTCAATGTTCATTTACCATCCACTCAGATTACTGACCCTGAAGAAGTTTCAAAATTGAAACGAAAGCTCGGTCCATCCATCGTATTAAAGAGTTTCTCATAGTTCAACACTTGTGCTGACTGAAGATCCCCGTTATTCCCCACTGTTTATATATATATATATATATATATATATATATATATATATATATATATATATATATATATATATATATATATATATATATATATATATATATATATAATATATAAATATATATATATATATAGAATTTGTAGTTTTATTTGCTGACTGAATACGAATTAAGTGATTGGTATTTGGGTTATGCAGCAGGCCAATAAGTGTACTCTTTTACACGGATTCCAAGCTTTCGATAATATTTATTATCATCATCAGGGATGCTACAAAATAGGAAGACACATAGGAATATATAATAGAGAAAAACAAGACATTCATAACTTACAGTGTAAGTGAGGTTATGCGGCGATGATGTTAATATCATATATAAAGTTATATGAACAAAACGGTGTATACAACTCACAGGAATCAACTACAATCCACATTACATACGTTTACAATGTATTCTTATGTTGAGAATTATGAATCGTGTTTTACTTTGAGAGGGTTGTCAACTAGACATGTGAATGGATGAATTCTCAAATAGACTGACACAACAGATATAGACCACTGGAATTAGTATTACCAAGTGAAATTTACAACGGCATGGAATATTTCCATATATAGATCCAAATAAAAGTTTATTGACTATTGAGAATTTAGATGTGTGAATATAGGATGATGTGCATTGAAAAAATCAAACTATGTTATTAGCATTCATGGGGGTAATCTGCTGATTCTCCCTCACATTAGGATTGTCTACAAAAATTAAATAAGAGTAAATCTCACTCAAATGATTTAAATCTGTTTTTTTATTTAGAGGATTTTCTGCCTGTGAAATGTGAACCATCTCTAAAAAGAGTCTCTTGGTAGTGTTTCTTTCGTTGGATAAAATTTTTACTGAGTTATAATCCATACAATGTCCTTCCTTATAGACATGCTCACTTAGTGCACATCTCTCCGGGTGCAGTCTACTGTCGCTTTTGTGTGCGGTGATGCGGTCCTTCAACTGTCTGGACGTTTGTCCTATGTAATGTTTATCACAGTGTTGACACGGTATACAGTAAACTACATCCGAACAGCTGGTGCATGGGGTCTTGTCTTTCAATTTTGAAAAAATTCTACTAAGAGGTAAAACATTTGTATTAGCTATTTTGATGTTTTCTGAAAAAGACTTGAAGGTTCTGGACAGTCTAGATGTGATATCTTTGATAAAAGGTAAAGAGGTATAAAAATATGTTTGAGAGGGTTCTGCAATTTGCATATTGACTGGTGGAATTAGTGGTGCATTAATGAGATGAGCATTGGTTATGTCTTCTATGGATGAAGTATTATATAAAATATTCTTAAGGAAGGAAGCAGGATATGCATTCTGTATGAATAGGTTGTAAATAATGTTGAGATTCTTATTGTGAAAGGAACTATCAGATATCCGGATTACTCTTGTTTTCAACTGTTGGATTAGATTGGACTTAATGCTCTGTTTGTGATACGACCAATAATTGATATAACGGCCAGAGCTCATTGGTTTTCTATACCAATCGATGAGTATGGTATTGTCTGGTGATCTGATGAATAACGTATCTAGAAAAGGCACGCTATTATATTCATTCTCTCTTTCTATTGTAAATTGTATGTGTGGGTCGTAGCTATTGAAGATGAACAATGTTTCATCAACAGAATCTCTAGGTATTGCTATAATAATATCATCAACATATTTTTTTTTTAAGGAAGGGTGGTTTGTATGGGAGAACATGTGTGACCTTGTCCAACAAATCATCCATAACATATGCTGCCAATATGGGGCTTATTTTTGCACCCATTGGGGTACCAAATGTTTGTTTATAATATTTATTATTGAATGTGAAATATGTATTATTGAAAAGGAAGGTAATTAAATTCATAAAAGTGTCTTTCGTCAAATTGCAAAAACCACTAATGACGTTCCACTTATTATCTATTGCTCTTAGGCAAGACTGTAAGTACACATTGCTAAACAGAGAAACCACATCCAGGCTCGCTAGTACAAAATTATTTGGTAGTTTAAATTCATTGAACATACTGTTTACTTGAAAAGAATCCTTAATGTAATATTCGTTATCCAAGTCATACGCTTTTGTTAATATGTCATTGAGAAAAGATGAAATAGGTTCTGTGGGTGCTCCTATTGAAGCCACTATTGGTCGACCAGATAACGTCGGTTTGTGTATTTTTGGAAGTGAATAAAATTTTGGTGAAACTGAATTGTAAGACGTTAATTTCTTTCTCAGTAACTCATATATATATATATACTCATATATAAATATATATAAATGATTTGTTATGCTACTTATACATTGCATAAATACCTGCTATAGTTTTTTTTTCTAATACTTTTCTGTATTTTCTCGCATCTTGGAACCTTGGCCATATTCTGGTCAACGCAGATGATCCATAAAGGTAGCAGAAGACTTTTTCTATAATCATCATTATGTTTCGATCAATTCGTTCAATATGCTCTACCTTCAAAAGTATAGAAATAAAAATTCAAAAATAGATATTCGAAATTCAACTAAACATCATATTTATATGCAGAAACATCCTGTATACAAAATGAGAACCCGAAAGCGAATATGACAGGAACATTTCAAAGAGATATTTCTCTTTTAAAAACTGACAAAATAATATAATTGGGAACAGAAACATGGTAGGTAATGAATAACTTGAAACACTTTGCATAAATAATATAATGTATACAAAGCAAATTTGTAAATAATTTATAAACAAGAAGTTGAAACGTGAAAACGTGTTAAAAAAAAGTGATAATAAAAAATCCAAGACAGAAGAAACAAACAGGGAAGGCAACCAGAAGCGCCAAAATATGAATGGAAGGAAGAAAAACGAGACGAAAGTTTTTTTTTCTATGACAAGAATAACAAGTAAAAGGGGTTCAAACTGAATAAATAACAAATATAAGAAACAATGATCATATAGGATTATCAAGAACATATTAAGGAACAAAAATCAAACTGGAAACTACTTGCCTAGAATTTGAGGTTAGATTGCCAACTTGGACATCACCAGGAGTGAAGGAGGCGAACTTTTGCAAGATATTTACTAGAACAATCCACTGAACATCCCAGGAATCAAGAGAGTGAGAAACATAAGACATAACAAGTACTTCTCTTTAAAAAACTGAACAAAGTGCTGACATTCCTCAGAGAAATATTTTTGTATTTATTCGTAATAATACGTTTCTTCTTCCAATTTATGATAAGAACTGAGAATAACCTACAATAATTATTTTTGGGAATATATCCAGATTTGCGCAAGCAATTTATTTTAATGTTGATTGGTTGGAAATTATAATTAATATAAGTTAGTTATCTTCCAGAGATAAAGAGGTTGAGTAATTTTTGAATATGAAAAACAATTATCTACCAAGTTTTCTGGACTCATCATTCATCATTTGATCACATAACAATGTATATTTCTAACATAAACAGTATATTGGCAACGAGTGAAGAAGTAAATGGCTCTGCTGCAACCCTCTTGATATTAGGAGAATCATCTCTTCATTGGCATACTGGCTGAGCTGAAAACGGTGAAAAAAGGACAGGTGGATGTACGAGAAACAATGGTAAAAATGTCATAGCCTGATTGGTATTTGATTGGTATTTGTTAGAAAATCATAAATATTTTATGAATAAAAATAATAAAAAACAAACATAACATACCATAAAATATCAGACTTAAGTTCCGGGTCAGTCCTGGAAGTTTTTTATGTAATACGCATAGTTCAGGGACGTCCCGGAAGTTTTTTATGTTTAATGAATACTTCCAGGACATGAATTGAGAACTCATGTTTTATAACTAAAATACCTACAGGAGATGTTTTCAAAAGTTGGCGCAATACCCTACGATAATGGAGTAGAAAATTATTTCTGAGATGAGTGCCATTTTTTACAATCTTTCGTTTTACTTGCCTTGTTACGCGCTTTTATTGAACCCACACTGTCTGAATCAAATCTTTCATTGAATTTTGACCCACTTCTAGTCGTCCGATTAACTTGAAATGACAGGTTCATAATACCGAGTCATCAAATTCTTTTTTAGACGAAGTTCTGATATCCAGAATAGAGGAATAAATATTAACCAAATATATCGTACGATTGATACAGAACATGATACTGATTTCAGTGAGACATTTGTCTCTTACTCTAGCATAGGGAACTTTGGAAGTAATACTAATATTGAAAATAGGTTTATCTGTTTTACGCATCAAAACATCCAATGTATCAGTAACAAAACTGTACTTATAGATGAGATATTCAATGGAGAAAAGACCTGTGACTTTCTTCTCATTACGGAACATTGGCAGAATGCCGAACAACTGGAAATTTTTAAGTAGAAAAACTTTGATCTGTGTGCCTCCTATTCTAGGAGTACAAAGATACATGGTGGGGTTTCTATATATAAAAATGACACTCTTGTCGAACACATTTGTGAGCTGAACCTATCTAATTTTTGTAAAGAGGGTATTTTAGAAGTTTGTGGAATGAAGCTAATCACTCGAAACATAATTTGTATTGTATTATATAGAGCACCTAACGGTGATTTTAATGAATTTCTGATACTATTTAACGGAATTCTGTCTATCATAGATAATAAAGCAACAACGTTAGTTATTGGTGGAGACTTCAATATCAATTTTATGGTTGATAGTGCCAACCTTACACTATTGGAAGACTTGCTTTCCTCTTATAAGATTGAAATTAGTTTAAGAATACCAACAAGAGTAAAGGCAAATTCCATGACATGTATTGATAATTTTTTAATTAAGACAAATTACCCCTACAATGTAGCAGTAGTAGACCTTAATTTATCTGATCATTACTCACAAATCCTGAGAATTGCTACTAATCAACACAACAAAAACAGCAATGGTAGAGACAACAAATTTTTCTATCGTCGGGATTTTTGTGATGACAATATAAGGAGATTCCGTGATTACCTGCAGCACGAAGACTGGATAGAGATATTTGCGCAACAGTGTCCTAACTTGGCATATGAGGCTTTCACAGAGCTTCTATTATATTATTTTGAAATATCTTTTCCATCAAGAAAGGTATCTACCGGACCACGGAGGAAGAAATCTGATCCGAAAAAAACGATGTCCCCCGAGCTAGAACACCTAAAGAATAGAGTTTCACTGTACAATATGCTAGCAAAGAATGACACCAACTATAGTGAAATTTGTAGGCAAGCTAATAAAGAATATAGGAAAGAACTAAAGGCTATAAATATAAAATATCATGATGAACTGATTATTAATTCTGACAACAAATCTAAAACAACATGGAAAATTATCAACGATATACAAAAAAAACAAACCAATAAACATGAACTCATTTTATTAGAAAACAGTATAAAATATTCGGGGGAAATATTAGCTGACAAATTCAATGCTCACTTTACAAAGCCTCTGTCTGAAAATTTCTCATTAGATACTCGATTTCTTGAAAGTAACATCCCACTCAATGCCTCCACTTTTTTTATGTCTCCCATCACTGAAAGGGAGTTGGTACAGTTAATAAATAAACTGAAAAACACTAACTCATGCGGAACGGACCAAATATCAAACAAGTTGATCAAATGTTGCTCCTCTGAATTATGCACTGTACTCACCTTCCTAATCAATCTGTCAACAGAAAAGGGCATTTTCCCAAATAATTTAAAATTAGCCAGTGTATCTCCTATATATAAAAAAGGAGATAAAAATGATCTAAATAACTACAGAGCAATCAGTATTCTCTCTAGCATTTCTAAACTATATGAAATGAATTTAAAAGAGCAGTTAAATGCTTATTTTACTGCGATGGAATTATTATCACCATCACAACATGGTTTCACAACTAATAAAGGCACTAATACAGCTCTTTGCGATTTTCACAGTCGAATAATAACGGCCTTGGACCAAGAAAAGTGTGTGCTTGGATTGTTTATTGATTTTTCACGTGCGTTTGATTGCGTGAATCACAGTCTTTTGCTGGAAAAACTCTCGAGATATGGGGTTAGAGGATTGCCGCTCAATTTATTGACCTCCTACCTAAAAATAGGAGACAAATAGTAAAATTGGGAAGAATACAAGCTCCGAAAACATATTGCCGACGGTGTGCCTCAGGGATCCATTTTGGGGCCTCTATTATATTTAGTTTTTGCTAATGATTTATTGGTGTATCTGAATGGAAATTCTTCCACTCACTGTATATGTTATGCTGATGACACTAATATACTAGTTATTGAGGATGACCTAAACTCCTTAAAAATACAGCTGAAAGCACTTTCAGTAAAGTTATCACTTGGTCTGAGAAAAATAATTTAGAAATGAATAAAACAAAACCAAAATGCTTCAATTCATGATAAGACGACAACACCATGAGGTGAGTCTGTTTCAGAATACTGAATTATCATTGGATTCCACAACAACAACCAACATGTTAGGAGTTGTCTTCGACAACAATTTACAATGGAAGCCACAAGTAGATAATTTGTGCAAAAAACTCAGAAATTCCTGCTACTCTCTCAGGTTTCTCTCCAATCACTGCAGTCAAGAGATTCTACTTACGCTTTACTATGCGAATTTCAATTCTCATCTGAGGTATAGCATACTGAACTGGGGCACAAGTTCCTCTGTGGGTCGAGTGTTCATAATACAGAAATATGCAATAGGATCATTGCTAAGTTGGGTTTTAGGGATTCCTGTAGGGGAGCATTCCAGAACTTAAAAATATTAACAGTTGCAGGACTATATATACTTGAGGCGTGCACATATGTATACCGCAACAAAAATATATTGGCTACCAACAGACCACCACATACCCATTTGACACGAAATGCACACTTACTCCTACCCAGTCAACATCGCACTGCACTCTACCAAAGAAGCTTTGAATATCAGGGATGCAAACTGTACAACAAACTTCCCGATGACATTAAAGCTTCAGGAAATGTACATATTTTCAAGGCAAAAGTTAAGAAGCTCTTATTGTCAAAAAACTGCTACACTGTTGAGGAATTTCTGTCGTAACTTGTTTTGTGACGTGAACGTTTTCTTTATATACACCTAGAGTTATATAGTTATTGTCATATTTTTATATATATATTTTAAAATATTTATTATTATTGTTTGTGACGTGTATGTGATGTTCCTTTTACGTCCGGAGGTTTTAGATTGTCTCTTTTCGACCATTTCTTGATTTTATTGACGTTTTTCTATTTTTTATTTGTATTTTCACACTGTTGATGTACAAATTAATTTGTGAAAATAAAGAAATTATTATTATTATTATTATTATTATTAATATGCAATATGAAATTTTTGTTAGATAAAAAACAAAATGGCGACTTCATGAATTTTTTGTCGAAGTTGAAAAATTCAAGATAGCATCTCAATATAGCGGACGAGTTTCGTGATTCTATTCAAAATTGGTTTTTAGGGATTCAAGGTAACGACTCCAGAATGATGAACGAGTTTTGTGATTATGATTCGATTCCGTAATAATTCGAGATAAATTTGTTGTTAAAACCCGATAATTCAAGATGACGTATTTCATAAATGACTGGGGAGAATTGAACAAAAATGAATGGAAAAAAAAGAAATGCTTTTATTGAAATGCATAAAAAAGAAATTTTGTTTTTCCAAATGTGTCGCCTACAACATATCCAAAAACGCAAGAATACCAAACCAAACAAAAAACGCGGCAAGTTTATGAATCTGCTCCTGATATGTCTACAGTTTTTTTTCTTTCTAATGCATTTTAATGGAAGCTCACCCTTAGAAAACGCTTAATTAATTGTTATCCATATCTGAACCATTTAGCGGAAAATAGTAGGTATACTTGATTTTGATTTGAACACTCATGAACTTGATATTTATAGGAAACGTGTTATCTGGTATGAATAATTGTCAGTTTTTGGTAAAATACTGACACATTGTATACATATTGGAAATATGAACGTTTAAAATTTCAATATCCAAAAAGTTTTTCGGAGAACATACTTCTGACTGACAAATTGACACACGAAGGGACAATGGTGAGGATTTGAAATAAAAGACCAACAAGTGGAATTGCTCCATGAATTCATTGAAATAGTTGAGTCAATAAAGTTTTTACCGTTTCTCTTCTGATGAAATTGAATTTAAAGACCAACAAGTGAAATTGCTCCAGGAATTCATTGAAATAGTTGATTAAATAACGTTTTCCTGCGACCTCGTATTGAAGAGTCTGTTTAATCTACACGAAATCGATCATTAATGACTCTTATTAACCTTCAATTTAACTTTTAATGCATTAATGTGATATATGCAACCTCACATACACCAAAATCGACCATTAATAATCAGTAAATGGTCGATTTGGTCCATTAATGTATAATTGTGGTATGGGCAACTAAACATAAACGAATTCAAATATTATTCAAATGTTGATGAACAAATTTTGTATTCAAATCGTATATTGAAATGGCGATTGATGATCTCGAACATTAACGCGCTCGCTTCGCTCTCGCGTCAAAATATCTCGATCATTAATCGCCACCAATAATATACTAGTTGATTAAATAACTATTTCCGGCGACCTCTATTAACGAGTCTGTTTAATCTACACGGAATCGATCGTTAATGACTCCTATTAACCTTCAATTTATCTTTTGATGCAAAATTGTGATATATGCAATACACATACACCAAAATTGACCATTAAAAACATTTAAATGGTCGATTTGTTCCTTTGATGTATAATTGTGCTATAGGAAACTAAACATACACCAACTCGAATATTAGAAAAATCTTTCAACTCGAATATTATTCAAATGTCAAATCATATTACCTTCGCGCAGTCAAATTTATGTATTTTAAAATCCAAATATTGTAAGTTTCCTCCTAGTTGAAGGAAATTAATATCGAAAATTTCCCGATGGCCCCAGGAAAGAGGTCGACGGAAATTTTTTGTAATCAACTAGTATATTAAAATGGCGATTAATGATCTCGAACATTAACTCGCTCGCTTCGCTCTCGCGTTAAAATATCTCGATCATTAATCGCCACAATTAATACACTAATTGATTACATAACTATTTTACCGTTTCACTTGTGAGGTAGCATTTTTTCACACATGCTTCTTAAAATGCTTAGACAGTTACTGTCATTTCAATAGTATAGAGGTGGAGGGAGCTATATGAAATCATCATTTCAATCGGTGAAAAAGAGAAATACTTACTCATTATAGAACAGAAAATAGCAATGTCGCAACACATACTAAATATATATTTGTAAATTGATTAGTTCTGGGACATTTTCTTGGGTTTAATGTATGATTCCAGGACAATTGTATAGTTCCAGATCAGTGTAGATAAATTTTTAAGTTAGTGAATACGCGGTACGGTACCAGAAAATGTAGCGTATTTGGTGGATATATAGATGATAGGTATTAGTTGTTCTGCCATTGTAATAATCTATGTATTACATGTATATTCAATACCGATTTTTTCTGTTCAATCGTTCAAGACAAACTGTCTCTTTCCACTTCAGTGTATGGTACAATGTGATATCTATCAAGATTCACTGGAGTCTCATTCATTAAGGTTGCAGAATACCCGCGATTATTCTGTTTCTGAACCAAGGCGTTGACGGTCTTGGATAAAATGGCCGTCCTGTAGAAATTAAAGAGTTTTTCCTTATTGAATGCATTTTAATGAAAGCTTACCTTTCGAAAATGTTCAATTAATTTTTATTCATATCTAAACCATTTAGCGAAAAATAGTATACTTCATTTTGATTTGAACACTCATATGATACTTATGGGAAACGTTATTTGGTATGTATACTTATCAGTTATTGGTAAAATACTCACAGATTTTATACATATTGGAAAAACGAACGTGTATAATTTTAACTTCAAAATGGTTTTTCGAGAAACTGATAACACACTTCTGATTGACAAACTGACATACGAAGGAGCAATGGTGAGTGTTTGAAAGACATGACCAACAAGTGAATTTGCTACAGCAATTCATAGAAATAGTTGAGTAAATAACGTGTTTACCGTTTTACTTGTAAGGTTGCATTTTTTTCACACATGCTTGTGAAAATGCTTGGACAGCTACTGTCATCTCAATAGTATAGAGTTACATCTATATGAAATCATCATTCACAATCGGTGAAAAAGAGAAATACTTATTCATTATAGAACAGAAATTATCAATCTCGCAACCCATACCAGATATATATTTATAAATTGATTAGTTCTGGGACATTTTCTTATTTGATGTATGATTCCGGCACAGGGTGGACAGATTTTTATGCTAGTGAATACGCGGTACTGTACCAGAAAATGTAGCGGATTTGGTGGATATATAGATGATAGGTATTAGTTGTTTTGCCATTGTAATAATATATGTATTACATGTATATTCAATGCCGATCTTCACTGTTCAATCGTCCAAGAAAAACTGTCTCTTTCCACTTCAGTGAATGGTACAATGTGCGATATCTATCAAGATTCACTGAAGTCCCATTCATTAAGGTTTCAGTATACCCGCGATTATTCTGTTTCTGAACCGCAAGGCGTTGACGGGCTGGGATACAAATGGCCGTCCTGTGGAAATTGAAGTTTTTTTCCTATAAATGCATTTTAATGAAAGCTTACCCTTTGGAGATGTTGAATTCATTTTATTCCTATCTAAACCATTTAGCAAAAAATTGTATACTTCATTTTGATTTGAACACTCATAAACATGATACTTAAGGGACACGTTATCGGGTATGCATACTTATCAGTTTTTGGTAAAATACTGACAGATTTTAATTTTCAAATGGTTTTTCGAAAAACTGAAAACACACTTCTGATTGACAAACTGACATACGAAGGGGCAATAGTGAGTATTTGAAATACAAGACCAACAATTCATTGAAATAGTTGAGTAAATAACGTTTTCTGGCGACCTCGTATCAACGAGTCTGTTTAATCTACATGAAATCGATCGTTAATGACTCCTATCAACCTTCGAAGTATCTTTTAATGCATGCTTGTGATATATGCAACCAAACTTACACCAAAATCGACCACTAATAATCTGTAAATGGTCGATTTGGTCCATTAATGTATAATTGTGTTATAGGCAACTACACATACTCGGATTTGAATATTATTCGAATGTCGATGAAAAAAATTTCTAATCAACTCGTATATTGAAACGGCGATTAATAATCTCGAACATTAACGCGCTCGATTCGCTCTCGCGTTAAAATATCTCGATGATTAATCGCCACCATATAAAGTAGTTGATGAAATAACTATTTTACCATTTCACTTGTGAGGTAGCATTTTTTCACAGATGGTTTTAAAAATGCTTGGACAGCTACTGTCATCTCAATAGTATAGAGCTACAGCTATATGAAATCATCATTTACAATCGGTGAAAAAGATAAATACTTATTCATTATAGAACAGAAAATAACAATGTCTCAACACATACCAGATATATATTTGTAAATTGATTAGTTCTGGGACATTTTCTTGGGTTTAATGTATGATTCCCGGACAATTGTATAGTTCCAGATCAGTGTAGACAGATTTTATGTTAGTGAATACGCGGTACGGTACCAGAAAATGTAGCGTATTTGGTAGATATATAGATGATAGATATTAATTGATTTGCCATTGTAATAATCTATGTTTTACGTATATATTCAATACCGATCTTTACTGTTCAATCGTCCAAGACAGACTGTCTCTTTCCACTTCATTGGATGGTACAATGTGATATCTATCAAGATTTATTGAAGTTTCAGAATACCCGCGATTATTCTGTTTCTGAACCGCAAGGCGTTGACGGTCTTGGATACAAATGACCGTCCTGTAGAAATTAAATATTTTGTTCCTATTCAATGCATTTTAATGGAAGCTTACCTTTTGAAAATGTTGAATGCATTTTTATTCATATCTAAACCATTTAGCAAAAAATAATATACTTCATTGTGATTTGAACACTCATAAACTTGATACTTCTGGGAAACGTTATCTGGTATGTTTACTATATACGAAGGTATGGTGAGTATTTGCAATACAAGACCAACAAGTGAAATTGCTCCAGGAATTTATTGCAATTGTTTAGTAAATAACGTTTTCACCGTTTCACTTGAATGTAGCATTTTTTCACACATTCTTTTAAAAATGCTTGGACAGCTAGTCTCATCTCAATAGTATAGAGTTATAGCTATATGAAATCATCATTCACAATCGGTGAAAAAAATTAATATATATTCATTATAGAACAGAAAATAACAATCTCGCAACATATACCAGATATATATTTGTAAATTGATCAGTTCTGGGACATTTTCTTGGGTTTAATGTATGATTCCGGGACAATTGTATAGTTCCAGATCAGTGAAGACAGATTTTATATTAGTGAATACGCGGTATGGTACCAGAAAATGTAGTGTAATTGGTAGATATATAGATGATAGATATTAATTGTTTTGCCATTGTAGTAATCTATGTTTTACGTATATATTCAATACCGATCTTTAGTGTTCGATAGTCCAAGACAAACTGTCTCTTTCCACTTCAATTGATGGTACAATATGATATCTATCAAGATTCACTGAAGTGAAGGTTTCAGTATACCCACAATTATTCTGTTTCCGAACCGCAAGGCCTGACGGTCTTGGATACAAATGGCCGTCCTGTGACATAGTTTTTCCTCTTTAATGCATTTTAATGAGACTTACCGTTAGAAAATGTTGAATTCATTTTCATTCATATTTAAACCATTAACAAAAAATAGTCTACTTCATCTTGATGTGAACACTCATAAACTCGATACTTATGGGAAACGTTATCTGTTATGTATCAGTTTTTGGTAAAATACTCACAGATTGTATACATATTGGAAAAACAAACGTGTATAATTTTAATTTCCAAATAGTTTTTTGAAAAACTGAAAACACACTTCTGATTGACAAACTGACATACGAAGAGATAATTGTGGGTATTTGAAATGCAAGACCAACAAGTGAAGTATCTCCAGGAATTCTTGAAATAGTTGAGAAATTAACGATTATACATTTCACTCGTGAGGTAACATTTTTCCACACATGATAGTAAAAATGCTTGGACAGCTACTGTCATCTCAATGGTATAGTGTTACGACTATATGAAATCATCATTAACTATCGGTGAGAGAGAGAAATACTTATTTATTATAGAACAGAAAATAACAATATCGCAATACATGCCAGTTATATATTTGCAAACCGGTTAGTTCTGGGACATTTTCTTCGGTTTTATGTATGATTCCGGGACAATTGAATAGTTCCAGATCAGTGTAGACAGATTTTCATGTTTCTGATTACTGGGTACAAGAAAATGTAGCGTCAATCAAAGATAGATAGATAGATTAGATAGATAGATGATAGATATTACCTGTTTTACCATTGTAATATTTTGTTTTACGTTTATATTTAATACCGATCTTTACCGTCCAGTCGTCTAAGACAAACTGTCTCTCTCCACTTCAGTGTATGATACAATGTGATATCTATCAATATTCACTGATGTCTCGTTCTTTAAGGTTTCAGTATACCCGTGATTATTTTGTTTCTGAACCGCAAGATGTCGTTTGCGCTGACGGTCTTGGATACAAATGGCCGTCCTATAGAAATTAAAGTTTTTTTTTTCTTTTGAATGCATTTTAATGAAAGCTTACCTTCAGAAAATGTTGAATTGATTTTTATTCATATCTAAACCATTGAGCGAAAAATAGTATACTTCATTTTGATTTGAACAGTCATAAACTCGATATTTATTGAATACGTTATCTGGAATGTATAATTATCAGTATTTGGTAAAATACTCACAGATTGTATACATATTGCAAAAACAATGGTGTATAATTTTAATTTCCAAATAGTTTTTCGAAAAACTGAAAACACACTTCTGATGGATAAACTGACTTATGGAGGGACAATGGTGAGTATTTGAAAGACAAGACCAACAAGTGGAATTGCTCCAAAAATCCACTGAAATAGTTGAGTAATTAACGTGTTTACCATTTCACTTGTGAGGTAGCATTTTTCCACACATGATTGTAAAAATGCTTGGACAGTTACTGTCACCCCAATACTATAGAGTCACAGCTATATGAAATCATCATTAACTATCGGTGAAAAAACGAAATACTTATTCATTATAGAACAGAAAATAACAATCTCGCAATACATGCCAGATATATATTTGTAAATTGGTTAGTTCTGGGACATTTTCTTGGGTTTAATGAATCATTCCGGGACAATTGTATAGTTCCATATCAGTGCAGACTGTTTCTTATGTATTACTGAATACGCGGTACCAGTACGAGAAAATGTAGCGTAATTTGTAGATAGATAGATAGATTAGATAGATAGATGATATATATTATCTGTTTTACCTTTGTAATATTTTGCTTTACGTGTATATTCATTACCGATCTTTACCGTTTAGTCGTTCAAGACTAACGGTCTCTTCCCGCTCGAGTGTATGCTACAATGTGATATCTATTAATATTCGCTGATGTCTCGTTCATTATGGTTCCAGTATACCCGCGATTATTTCGTTTCTAAACCGCAAGATGTCGTCTTTTTTTCTTTCAAATGCATTTTAATGAAAACCCACCTTTAGAAAATGTTGAATAATTTTTATTCATATCTGAACCATTAAGCGAAACATAGTATACTTCATTCTGATTTGAACACTCATAAACTCGATATTCATGAAAACTTGGTTTTTGGTGAAATACTCACAGATTGTATACATATTTGAAAGACGATGTGTATAATTTTAATTTCCAAATAGTTTCTCGAAAAACTGAAAACACACTTCTGATTGACAAACTGACGTACGGAGGGACAATGGTGAGTATTTGAAATACAAGACCAACAATAGTGAATTGCTCCAAGAATCCATTGAAATAATTGTTTTTTACCGTTTCACTTGTAGGCAGCATTTTTCACACATGATTGTAACATGCTTGGACAGTTACTATCATCCCAATAGTATAGAGTTACAGCTATATGAAATCATCATTGACTATCGGTGAAAAAAGAAATATTCATTATAGAACAGAAAATAACAATCTCGCAATACATGCCAGATATATATCTGTAAATTGGTTAGTTCTGGGACATTTTCTTGGGTTTAATGTATGATTTCAGGACACTTGTGAACTGTTTTTATGTTACCGAATACGCGGTACGAGTACAAGAAAATGTAGCGTAATTTATAGATAGATTGATATATAGATAGATTAGATAGATAGATGAAAGATATTACCTGTTTTACCATTGTAATATTCGGTTTTACGTGTATATTCAATACCGATCTTCACTGTTTAGTGGTCTGAGACTAACTGTCTCTTCCCACTTCAGTGTATGGTACAATGTGATAATGATCAAAATTCACTGATGTATCATTCATTGAGGATTCATTATACCCGCGATTATTTTGTTTCTGAACCACAAGATGTCGTAGGCACTGACGTTTTTGGAAAAAAAGTGGCCGTCCTGTAGAAATTAAAATTACCGAAATCTCCTGGAATTTAGTGCTGAAAATAGTTTTTTATGAAAAAAATTCCTAATTCATATCAAACAACCCTCTGCATGGATGCGCTGTATAGAACAAAATTAAGAATTGATTCAAATATCCCGTCTGTTTGTGTGAAAGGACCATAATTCATAAAACTTGTCCGCTATATTAAATTTTCCAATTTTGACCTTAAATTCATAATCAACGATCTCAAAAATCTTTAGATACCTCTTTTGAATAGAATCAAACCATAAATCATCAAGCTCCACCATCTTGAATATTTCAATTTTCTCAAAAAATTCATAGTCCCCAATCTCTAAAATCCGTAGATAATCATTCTGAATAGAATCGACCATAAATCATGAAACTCGTACATCATCTTGAGTTTTTCATTTACGACAAAAATTGCATGATGTCCGACTGCTAACACCCCCATATAATAATTTTGAATAAAATCGGACCATCAATCATAAAACTCGTCAGCCATTTTGAATAGTTGAACTTTGACGAAAAATTCGTAATCTTCGACCCCAGAAATACCTAGATATCAATGTCAAATGGAATCGGACGAATAATCACAAAACTATGACTCAAATAACCGCTAGATACCAATTTTCGATAGAATCGGACCATATCACAAAACTCGTTCGCTATCTTGAATTTTTCCATTTTGACTAACAATTCATAATTTCTCTCCGAAAACACTCAGATACCAATTTTGAGTGGAATCGAAGCTTAAATGAAAAAACTCGTCACCATCTTGAATTGTTTAACTTTGACGAAAAATCCATAATTTATGACCTAGAAACATCTAGATACCAGTTATGAATGGAATTGGTCCATAAAGCCGGCTTGCCAAATTGATTTTTTTATTTTGACAAAAAATCAGAATATCCGACCCCAAAACTTCTACATATGGCTACCAATTTTCAATAGAATAGGACTCTAAATCGCAACTCTCGTCCGCCATCTTGAATTGTTTGATACTGATTTCAAATAGAATCGGACCATAAACCATCTTAATTTTTTCTTATGAAAATGTCATAATGCATTGTCACCCATATATGAACGCCTGCCAAGTCTCCAATCGATTGGATAATTGGAAGTAGGTGAAATTTCAAATTAAAGGTTTGACCCAAACTGACAAACAAGTGAAATCAAATAGAAACTTGAGAAAAAATCAAGGAACAAAAAAGTTTGCCTTGTACACTTTTATATATTTTTTAAATTTGGATTGTGGAAGGTTATAAGTCGAGAAAAACTCTATATTGATTGAAAAGATTTTTTGTCAAGAAAAATTATTCCTCCATGTTTCTTGACATGGTTTCTCAATGTCACGTTTCTCACTTCTGCGTTTTTAGCTCGGCGATGACAAATCAGTCAGGACAAGCTTTTTATATTATAGATTGTAACTCCGAAACCCGTCAATAATTGTCGATTTCCATGTATCATTCATCCTTTCCCTTTCCCAAAGTAAGCTTCATGATACGGGTATGAAGAATCTTCGAATCAGAAAAAATACTTTTTTCATTTCATTTTAACTATCTTGCAACTTCCAACAATGCTTTTTTCCCTCGAGTTGCCAATAATATGAAAAAAAAAACACCAAACATATCATCAAAATTCAGTCGGTAATGGGCACATTTGTTTAATAAAACAAAATCACCAAAGCTAGAATATAATGAAGAAACTAAAACACTAATAAAGCGTATTATAATAATTCGTATATTTCACTCGTTAGTGTTAATATAATATTTATGTTCTGTTACAATATTCTTGCGCCGCTAGCCGCTACGTACATAACCGTCCTGTTAATATATCTTTTGATACAACGGTACTTCTGGGAAAACAAAAACCTAGACATATAAAAATACATATATGTTTAGATTAGTTCCAGGACATCCCTTTCTTTAGACTATAAACAAAGGAAATATTTCCCGGTTTTTTGCATTACAACTTTCACGGGGGTGTACGAAGGCTTGTGCAAAATAGTGAAAATCTGATTTATTTGAAAATATCAACAGGAAGTTCATGAAATCAGATGTGGAATCATCTGCGACTGAAAGATGAACTTCAGTCACCATCTTCCATCGTTCAAGATAACCTCTTGTTGGGTATTCATGTTGAAAAGGGAAACAATCTCAATTGAATATTGAATAAAAATAATTTTCTTTGAATTGAAAAATCCACGATAGAAATGGAGTTATTTTTTGTGAATGTCTAACAGAAAACAACTACTTCCCCGGCTAAAGTCACGCTGGACATTGAACTACATCTGATGGATATTCTGAAAGGACCCTAACTCAGAAGAAAAGTCCGAAATTGAAAATTTGCATTTTCATTCAGATAGTTACTTGATTTTCTATTCCAGTCTTAATTAGGAACTCATATAAATAAATGAGGCAAAGAAGAATGTTTTCCAAAACAGAGTACTCACCAGAAATCATTTGTATCATTGACGCAAGAGAGGCATCGCATTCACTAGGTCTTCAATACATTTTTGTCGACGAAAATGTGTTCCACGCTTCCACGATCAACAGAAAGACTGGGAGGAATGGAAAACACATTTTCTAGAAGCAATCTCACTTTTCAAAGAAGGAAAAATGTAGAAACATTTCTTTTGGAGAACAATTCGATTTTTTTGACATTAAAAGCTGTCATGGGGTATGATAGATTGATTTGTTGGAAAATATGAACGGGATGTTCATAAAATCAGATGTGTAATCATCCCAATTAAGACTGGAATAGATGAATAACTTTCGGGAAGAAAATGCGAATTTTCAATATCAGATTTTTCTTCTGGGTACGGGTCCTTCCAGAATATCTGTCAGATGTAGTTCAATGTCCAGCGTGGCTATAGCCGGGAAAGTAGATGTTTTCTGTTAGACATTCACAAAAAATTACTTAATTTTTATCGTGGATTTTTTAATTCACAGAAAATTATTTTTATTCAAAATCCAATTGAGAATGTTTTCTTTTTCAAAGTGAAATTCTTTTGTGATTAGAAGAGATAAGATAAGCTATTACTTGCATCAGTGCAACAAGTGTAGGTAGGTGTTCTTTTGGATTCAAAAATGGGAGTAAAATGTCTCAAAATGTATAAGGTTCCTTCGCAAAATAAGGCCTAACGGGGGATCAAGCTGAATAATCAAAAATTATTTGAAATAAGCGCACCTAGACAGTGTCGAGACTTGCTCCAAATGAATTTTAAAGATGGCTGCCACTTGCAATCAACATTCCATTACTTGCCATCCATAAGAGTCATCACAATCAATGAAAAATTGCCCTCATCTGTCGTAACACCTAGAAGGTGATCAATATTTGTGCCTATATATTGTTTACGCCACTGTCTATATTGCTGAGATTGATTGATGATTTTCAGAGCCCTTACCAATTTCAATGCAAATTGTCACCTATGGAGTGGACTATTTGTTCACCTGTATTATGAGGCTTGATATTGTACTGAGGCAATGCAATACTCGGGAAATTAACGATACTATAATTATTAATAAAAGGGTTTCATATTATTAGCCATTTTTGTACTGGAAATAATTAGATTCGAGTCAAACTTTTGCCACTAACCCCACTTAAACAACTTTCTATTTCATTGACCCTACGTCACCATATCATTTCATCACAGTGTTCGAATGAACCTAGATTTTGGATTCATGTTCTGTCATTCTGAGAGTCACAGAGTATTTTCAAAATCATTATCTGTAGTCACAACCCCAAGCCTCATAACACAGGGCAATGAGTATTCCACTCCGTAAGTGACAATCCCATTGAAATTGGTAAAGGCTCCAAAAATCATCAATCAATCGTGGCAATATATACAGTGGCGTTAACAATATATAGGCAAACTCATATTGTTCACCTCCTAGGTGTATAATAAATGAGGGCAATTTTTCATTGATTGATTCCAAGTGGCCCCCATCTTTCAAATTCACCTGGATCCGTGAGCAAGTCTGACGTTGTCTAGATGCCCCTGTATACCAATAAAATTTTGAATAGTATTGGACAATGAATCACAAAACTCGTACACCATCTTGAATTTTTTATGTTCGACAAAAAAAATCATAATCTCCACTCAGAATTCATATATTTATGAATGCACCGATTAGTCATCACTTTGTAGGTATTTGAAAGTGGCAATGACTTTCCGATTATTCCTATCTGCAATGATTGGCTCGGAAAAAATCTACTACAATTTGAAACATTTTATTCTCATTTTATTCAGCAAATAATTGTGTAACTTTTCCCCAATTTGATTACATCTATATCTCTAACTGTTTCTGAGATCTGTTTAGTGAGAATCGAATTTGTAACAGCATCTATATTTTGATTCCAAACGAATAATTTCGGAACGTCCTGGTTATCCCAAATCAAAGTATCCCGAACGAATATCGTCGACAATTTCCTCGGGTAATAACAGATCACAGACATATCAGCATTCGGTAATTAACGGGATTTAGGAACAATATTTAATTTTCTCCCATGACTGACTATCGCTTTTGAAACTTAATGTACCTGACTTGATAACAGCGCATCCTGTTTTGTTATTGTACAGAAAACTATATCAACGAATAGATTCCCGTGAATAATTTGTATTTCTACAGGACCGCCATTTTTATCTAAGACCGTCAGCGCATACGTCATCTTGCGGTTCAGAAACAAAATAATCGCGGGTATACTGAAACCTTAATGAATGAGACATCAGCGAATCTTGATACACATTGTACCATACACAGAAGTGGGAAAAGACAGTTTGTCTTGGACGACTTAACTGTAAAGATCGGTATTGAATGTACACGTAAAACATGGAATATTACAATGGTAAAACAGGTAATATATATCATCTAATCTATCCATATATCTATTTATCTATCTATCACTCAATTACGCTACATTTTCTCGTATTCGAACGGTGTATTCAGTAACATGAAATAACCGTCTACACTGATCTGGAACTATACAATTGTACCGGAATCATACATTAAACCCAAGAAAATGTCCCAGAACTAATCAATTTACAAATATATATCTGGCATGAGTTGCAAGATTGTTATTTTCTGTACCGTAATGAATAAGTTTTTCTCTATTTTACCCATAAATTACAGAAGCTGTCCCAAGCATTTTCACAAGTTTGTAGTCAAAAGTGTGTTTTCAGTTTTTAGAAAAGCTATTTGGAATTTAAAGTTATACACGTTTGTTTTTCCAATATGTATACAATATGTGAGTATTTTTTTAAAAACTGAAGTATACATACCAGATAACGTTTCTCATAAGTTTCAAGTTTATAAGAGTTCAAACAAAATGTTGTTGACAATTTTTCGCTAAATGGTTTAGATATGAATAAAAATGAATTCAACATTTTCTAAGGGTAAGCTTTCATTAAAATGCATTCAAAAAGTAGAAAAAATTATTAGATATATCACGTAGGTAGGTCTCAGTAGCAGATTCAAAAACTTGCCGAGTCTTTAGTTTGGAACTCAAAATAAGTATTCATTCGTTTTAATGCATTTCAATAAAATCATTTTCATTAAATATTATTCGATTCTTCTTAGTCATGTATGAAATTTGTCATTTCTAATTATCGAGTTTCAACAACAAATTCATCTCCGAATTTTCAACGGAATTGAATTATAATCACAAAACTCATTAACCATTTTGAAGCCGTATATAAATGATTCAGTATATACGAAAATCATAATGAATATATGAATATATTTATGAAATCAAATATCCGACTAGCTTTCATATGCTAACATCAAATATATAACAGTAACAATTATTTAATAACTGCCATTGACACATCATAAGTACAATCTACTCTGGTGAAATACTTCAAAAACCACCAATATTTCTTTCCTTCTTTTCAATTGACGGCTTTATGTCTATTTTCCGTATATTGAGTATATAACGACATTCTCAGTATTCATAGCTCTCTTGTCAGATTCTGCAAAACCCTCATAGGTAGCGAGGTAGAAAGCATTGAAAATACTGCAATACCGTAAAGTCATCATATATCGTATACCCCTCAAGTTATTTACCCACTTTTGAAAGTACCGTACTAATTAATTCATTCAGCAGTTTTACTTCTTGGTCAATATTCTCAGTTTTTCAAACTGATTGTCGAAACATATTGAAATTTTGATGGAATGGTATCAGTGTGAATACCCTCCTACACAACTTGTATGTCCTGGATGTATACCATTCGCCTCATTATTATTATTTGATAAATTTTTTATAACAATTGAACATTGAAAAACCATTTCAATTTGTTTCAAAAACGTATTTCTTCAATAAAACTGAATTCAATGGTATAACAACCTGTGAATAATAAGATGAAAAAACTAATTATTAAAATTATTGAATATAGGTACCATGAGACGTTATTATAGTCAGTGACGTCAATCACTGCATAGTCGTGCTTGCGGGATTATTGGGTTATTGGTGCATTGCATTTATTATTTCCGCCACTGGAATGTCCTTCCCTCTTCCCTTGCTCTCTTGGGCACCCTAGAGTTAAGAATGAGTCACTTACTATTATTTCCGTCTTATGGTATAGGGTAGGTCAATGCAGACAATGACTAATGTCTGCTAATCCGAATGATTCAAACAAATTTCCACATAACGCGGACAGACTGGAAAAAACCACTGTCAACGTCATCTCAATTTCAGCCTTTCAAGCGAGCAATACCCAAAGTTCACGGTTCTAGAGACCGGGACTATATATTAAAAAATCTTTAATACTTGACAATGAGCTATACAAATAATGAAAAGTAACCTGATTCTAAGAGGAATGCTCATTGCAATAAACCTATAGAATAGGTATATTGTGGATCGAAGATCCATCAGAAAACAACTACTTGCCTGGCTAATGCCTCCACGAACATTGGATTACTGGAGCATGTCTGTTTGGATCAGGATATCTTTCATTATTTGAATAGCTCATTCTCAAGCATTACAGACTCCTTTGATCTACAATAATATACGTCACACATCTGAAGAATTATTTTTTTTTAGTGCATTTGAATGAAAGCTTGTTTTTCAACAGCTTTTCATTTATGTTTATTCCTGGTTACATGAACACAGTTAAAATTATCTAAGACTTAAAATTGTATTTACTAATATAGTAGAGGTACCTACGTTGTTGAAATATTCCACCAGTATTTCCCTCTTTTCATTTGTTACATACCCCGAAATCATATATTTTTGTTTAGTTTTATTGTTTTCCTCAACCTTGTGAAATCGAAACTTACTTTTAAATGTTTTCAATACCTACTGAAAACTTCCAGTGACCAAAAATAATCTCAATTGAATAGATTTGTAATGAATTCATAATTTTCCCTTTTTTCAATATCCTCGGAAACTTACCTATGCACCAAAAAAACATGAATAGATACATACGTGGATTACTTTACCGATTTGTGTCAATCAAAGTGTCCTGGAAGTATACTATTTTCATCAATATTATTTGTTAAATGAAAATGCTCTCATATACCTTCAATTTTCAAATACATAAGGATAATATAATTGATATATGACTGAAATATCATATATACATGGGTGAATTACTTTACCGATTTGTATCAATGGAAATGTCCTTGAAGTATACCGTTCTTCCAAAAACATTTGTCAAATCAAAACGAATTCAAACATTTTAATTATTTCATAATCCCCGAACACACTGAGTGATATATAACAGAAATAACCTATATACTTCAGATAATTACTGCACTGGTGCCTAATCCAATGAAATGTCCTGGAAGTATACTGTTTTTCCCAAAACTGCTTTAGAATCAGAACGGCTGTACATATTTTCATTTTTCGGATATCAATGGGAACCTCAACTTATATATGATCGAATCAACCTATATACGTCGATATACAAAATGTGTCCCTGAACTAATCAAATTACAAACATATATATATATATATATATATATATATATATATATTTAGATATATATATATATATATATATATGAAGTGTATAATACCATTTTATAATGAATTCAGTGTTGAAAATCTGAAAAAAAAAATGTAAACATATTTTGGTTTTTGAAAAACTCGACAAAATTTTAGGAGACGCCGTCCGCTTAATTTCAGAGCAAATGCTGTATGTAATAAACATTCAACTCAACATTTGACTAAGGTAGAATGTTGAACTGTGTGGTAAATGTACACATTGCAGGCTGCCTGAGATAGATATTCAATTTCAAATTGGGGGAAACATCTAACTTTGCTATATACAAACTGGTGATAAAGTCATAATTAGTTGACTTCATATTCTGCTTCGAGGTACTTATCATAATTATCACAGTCACTGGTAAGAAACAAACAACACAAACACCATCGAAAGCAAAAATATTCGCAATTGCATATTGTTCAGAAGAATCACGGCCATTGTAATGATTTAGAGATCGGGTGAACTGAACACTTTTTCCGTGCAAGATTCTCGCATGCACGGTTTACGAACAAGAGTTTGTAAGATTCTACTAGTGTTTTCTGATTGGCTGGTGAATAGAAGATCGTAATTAGCAACCAATCAGAAAACAGTAGGCGATTTTCAAGAGAATTAATATGTAAATTATTGTTTCCGTCTCTTGTTGGTACTTTGAACTAAACACGGAGCTGTTCCGTGCCTATTTTGAAGAGAAGAAGACAAGATGAATCACTCGTAAATTCATCATATAACTAAATATATATAAATTTAGATATAACGTGAAAATTGGAAGGGGAAAAGGGAATTAGCACAAGAATGAGGTGAGAGAAAAAATAATGATATATTCAAAAGAAGCAACTAATGATCACATACATATTCTTCAATCATAGAAACTATTCTTCCAAGTTGTAAATGCCTCCACCTCCTGATGATGGCGAGGATACCCCTGTTGAAACATCGACATTAAGAATGAAAAATACTAATATATTTCATTACGGAGTCAATACCCTAGGAACCATAATCCCCAAGAACCCTAATATATATACAGGGCTATTCAAATTCGAGTCTATGCTTGGGGATTTCGACAACGGTAACAGATAGAGGGTTGAATGGAGACAAAGTAGCGTATTTCAGAGGTTAATCATACGGATTGAAAAAATCTGACCGAGCTTCTTTAGTTCTGGAGTTATACAGGAAAAATCGAAAATTTCGAAATTATTCTATTGACTATATCTTTTCATTTTACGAAGATTTTCTTTAAATTTTGCAACTTTGCTGAAGCAACTTTTTGAAGGCTATCCAAATATCTGAATGAAAATTATATACAGGGTATCGTGTAAATTGTGCCACCCTCACCTTTTAATTTTCAAATACGGACCTGTATTTTTCATTGCATTTTTTTGAATGCCAAGAGTCATGTTTCATATTGACGTAGTATTTTCATCCAAATTATAGGGTGTTTTCGAAATATTGAACTAATACCAGTGATATTCCATAATTTTTTAATTCCATAACAACTGTAATTGAATTATATCAGAGAATGAGAGGTGAATCAGACAAATTGATTCTTTAAGAATAATCAATTTCAGAATTTTCAGATAATCTAGTCTCACTACTTGTTCGGAATAACAATAAAATAAAATCAACATTTCCAAGAGACATTTTTCTTTACCATAATGTAGCACTAGTAGAATAATTATTCATCCCCATGTCGATTGACCTCGGTAGGTATGGAGATGATCTATTGTATCTTTTCGGCTGAGAACTCACAAACATAACATTATAATTGATCATATAGCTTTTCATTTTTTATAACTAATCACACAAGAACTTGTTTAATTATTATCAAGAATTGAAATAACAGCCATTATAAGTATTCATAATCGAAATAAATGTTCAAATTGACGACCTTCTCGTTCCAGACAGTCACGGAGTAGTTTTTTTGAGTTATTATTTGCTCTGAAAATATCTCTTCGCCGTAGTGATGCGAAAGCGTTCATGATTTCAATTCTTAAATCTTCTATAATTTCAATTTTGTTTTGATATATTCTATTTTTTAGTGTACCCCATGAAAAAAAGTCGAGTACACTGAGATCAGGGGATCTTGCAGGCCATCTTATAGGCCCATTATTTGCTATCCATCTGTCTTGAAATGTTTTTTGTAAAAATTGATTGACGTCTCTTGTGCAATGTGGGCGAGCTCCATCGTAATGAAACCACAACCGATTCAAATAAGCAATGGGAATATCATCGAGATATAATCTGAAAGTTTATCTGAGGAAGTCTAGATAACGTTCGCCATTGAGCGTCCCGGCAAAGATGTAGGGACCTATACATTTAGAACAAACCGCACTTGAGGTCTCGCTTCTCTAAAATTATTTTCATCGATTTGTGACCAAACATGCTCGTTGTTTCTATTGAAAATACCATAATTTGTGAAACGAGTTTCATTCGACCAATTAATACTATTCAAAAAGTTTCTGTCATCGCCCAATTTTTGCAACATCCAATTACAAAAATACTGCCGTCTTTCGGCGTCACCTGGATACCATTTATGAATAATTTTAACTTTATATCATTTGAATCTGTTTTTTCTCAAAGTACGCCATACTGTAGTTTGCGACAAATTCAATTCCTCAACAATTTGTACTGTTGATTTTGATTGATTTGTATTGATCTGAAATATGGAGATGAGCCTAATTAACATTTTTTCTATTACCTACTTACCGTTTGAAGTATGTTTTCCTGTAACTCAATAGGAGTTTTGTTCCCATATTCTCTCCTTGGTTTTGTGAGAGATCCATATTCGCGGAGGTTCCTGTCCAAAAGTCTGGAATATGTGGGATGCGGCTGATGTTTTTCTGGGTACAGATATGAATAATTTTCCTATTATTTCCTACTGAGTCGTGTTGTGAGCTTTGAGGAAAGGTGGAAAATCATCCCGCCTGAACAATTCGGGTTCAGGAGAGGTCATTCAACTACCTCGCAAGTAGCCCGGGTTGTTCACGGGGTGAAGGAAGCTTTCCACAGGGACCACAACACAGCTATGGTCCTGTTGGATACGAAGAAAGTATTTGATACGGTCTGGATAGAAGGGCTTATCACTAAAATGGCAGAGGCAGGCATGCCTTTATACCTAATGAAAATCCTAGATTCGTACCTGACTGGGCGGACTTTAAGGGTTGATGTGAATGGAATTATCTCACCAGAGTATACAGTTGGAGCAGGGGTCCCACAGGGGTCCTCCCTGTCACCAATTTTGTATTCCCTATATACATATGACTTTCCGACCTTCGCTCGGACGAGTACGGCTATGTTCGCGGATGATACCGCGATCTATGCCCACTCGTTGCAGAGCGAAGTGGCTGCCATGCAGCTCCAGATTCATCTGGATCGGTTGGTCATGCCATATATGGGGAAGAACAAGATTAAGCTTAACTTGGAGAAAACCGAGGTCATCAACTTCACGAGGAAATTCACTAATGTAAAGATCCTCGGGAAGTTGAGGGTTGGAAAAAGCAAAGTGACGGAGAGGCCCTCAGTGCAATACCTGGGAGTGCAGCTGGACAAGCGTATGAGCTTGCATAAGCATGTAGGGCTGGCATTACAGAGGGGAGCGGCCGCGATAAAGCGAACGTATCCCCTCATTGCACGTAACTCCAGCCTATCATTAGATAATGAGTTTAGAATATATAAGAAAATTATTAGACCAGCTATAACATACGCTTGCCTGGTTTTTTGTAGCCTTTCTAAAACGCAGATGTCAGGACTGGAAAGGTTGCAAAACAAAGCACTTCGTATTGTTACGAATAGTAACAGATACATCCGACTGGATGATCTGCGTGAGATATCAAATGTAGAAGAACTTAAAGATTCCATAGTAAAAATATCAGACAAATTTTATAGATATCATATCCCTAAAAGTCCGCTCACAGCTAACTACTACTAACTAACGAGCGGACCAAAGAAGGAAGCATGGGGTGATATATCAAAACCTAGAGCTCCATAGGGAGATAGAGTAGTAACCAGAAATTTGAAATTCGAAATATGAAATAATAAACAGTGGAGAACCTAATTAGGTAGTACCTTTTGAAAATATTATTCTCAGTAGCTGGTTTTTAATCAATTTTCCAGACCAAAGGAAGCATAATCGCAAAAATATCACCTTATACTCAGTTTCAATTTTTAAACACAAACAGACAAGCAAGATACGCATAAGCCGAAGCAGGAGGCGTCTGGATACATCAAATAACTCAAACATAACGAAACTAATGAATTCGGCACCTTCTAACAGCAACAGAGGCTATCCCTTTGCCCCATTAGGAGGGCAAGGAGACAATCGACAATTCCCCCTACAGAAAAAGCCGCAATATCTCCTCTCCTTCCCACCCACCATCCGAAGGAGAGAAAGGAAGTTGAATGTATATATATATTGTGAATATCAATTAGTCTAGTTATGTAAGAAAGATGTGTATATATTTTAAATAAATACTTTTGGACTTGGACTTGGAGAACGAATGGGTATAGCATAACATGGGGACATATACGTATGGAATAGGCAAGTGGGTTTTTTCATTGTAGGCTTCAGTATGTGCGTAGTGGCCACCTGGTCCCCAATGATAAATCGAGGACTGTCTACTGAAATACATTCTAATTTTTTTAAAATTGTAATATCACAATTCGAATAATAATAAAACGCATAATACATTTTTGTCGACAAGGATCTTCTACACGCATCATCATCAGGAACACCAGAAGAATTTGGAAACACATTTTCTAGAAGCAATCTCCTTTTGCAAAAATGGAAAAATGTAAGAAACATTTATTTCGGAGAGATACTTCGAGAACAATGTTTTTTTTTACATTTATAACCTGCCATGGGATATGATAGATTGATTTGTTTGAAAAGATGAAGAGGTTATCCATGAAATCATATGTGGTATCTTCTGCAACTGAAACATGAACTTAAGTCACTATCTTCCATCTTCATTGTGGAAAAGAGAAACATTCTCAATTCAATATTGAATATTGGATAAAAATATTTTTCTGTTAATTTAATATCCACGATGAAAATGAAGTATTTCTGTGAATATCTAACAGAATACAACCACTTCTTCGGAAAAAGCCACGCTGGACATTGATCTAAATGTTATAGATATTTTGAAAGGACCCTTGTTCAGAAGAAAAAAAATTGAAAGTAGAAATTTACATTTTCATTCGATTGTTATAAGTCCATTTTCATCGTGGATTTTCCAATTCACAGAAAAATCTCTCTATTAAGTATTCACTCGAGAATGTTCTCCTATTCACCATAAATACATCCTAGAGGTTAATTTGAACGATGGAAGATAGTGACTCCACATCTGATTTAACTTACACCCTATTCATATTTTCAAACATATCAATCTATCGTACCAGAAGACAGGTTATAAACGCAAAGTGAGATTGCCTCTAGAAAATATGTTTTCCAATTCCTTCGATCCTTTTGATGATCGTGAAAGTCTGAAATATATTTCCGTTGACAATTTTTTTTTGAAGACCTAGTGAATGTGATTCCAGTCTTCCATCGATGTTGCATATGATTTCTGGTCCTTCTTCTTGGAGAACATTTTCCCTGTTTCAAATACAACGCAGTCGCACCATTCGAACATATTGCTATTGATGTAGCTGAATATTCTCCTGTGACGAACACCACCAACAAATACATCTTTTTCGACATGAACTATTTTAGCAAATGCATAAAAGTCTATGCCTTTCTAGACGAGGGAGCTTTCACAATAGCCTGGACTTTGGTGAACATGTTCTCAAGATTTGGAGTACCAAGGATGAAATTTCGAGTTAGAGTTATTTCAAAAAGTTTGTGGGCTCATGCATTCCAATAGGACCGGAGTGCTCCACTCATAGTCAGATGGTTCGAAGATCCGAACAAACTATGGAACATCATATTTTCATGTTGATGGAACAGACTGAGACAGTCACCTTTTTGCTGTCTACTGCCCACTCTCTACCTTGAATACTCCTCTTATGTCTCAATTTGGGACTGTCGTTCCCTCAGAAAATACGTAAGTATTTCTACCACATTTGGAGCAGTTTTCTTTTGATTGGCTAGTAGCACTACGATTTCTGAGTTCCACTTCCTCTATTTTTGTGTCCAAAATATGCATATTTTGTCACTTTGTGGATCTTCCTGAAGTGGTTATTCGATCGATACCGACCTAATGCTCGGTCTTGAGGTATCGAAAGCCGTTTCCACTTCCAAGAAGCGAATCGAACTTTCCCTGCATTTCTAAAATTGTGTCAATCTAGGGGTACTTTGAACTTCAATATTTCTAGATCCGTCAATAAATACCTGCACTGCCACCAGGGCTTCTAGGTAGGCAAGCTGGATAAGTATCTGCACGTCTGCTTCAAACTCATGTGGACTTTCACCAAATTTCTTAATGTTGGTCGCCGTACCTTGATTCTGAAGCAGCAATACCTGCGATTTTTGGTCTTCTGGGGTGGTCTATAACATTACCAAAGCTCTCAAACCACTATAATTGTAGTAGCTTTCCTCCATGTCTCATCCATTGGCTTTTGCTGTAGCTTCAAACTGCACACGATGTAGAGACCATGGTGACAGCCCATGACGGAATGGTGGGATGTTGCAACCCTGTCACGGTTGCCACACATATATATATATATATATATATATATATATATATATATATATATATATATATATATATATATATATATATATAATATATATATATATATATATATATTAAATATTACAAGTTCAAACATCCTGTATATGGAATTGGATCTGAACACAACAGCCAATGAGGTGCCAGGAGAGATATTGATGCAAAATTAGTAATTTTGAAAATAAATGAAAGCAGAAACGTCAAAAGAATAATTTTACATGTATTGTTTATAGATTATAAGGTAGTTAAAAAAGTTTCATGAATAAAAACTGTTAATGAAGTGAAAATAATGAAAAGTACTACAAATGGTGTGTCAAAATCGAAAACTCGAGAAGAAAAACAAAATGTGTTGGTATCAAGGGGACACAATCAACAAGCGAAGTAGATGGTGGAAAAAATAATTTTGGAAAGAAGCACGTTGGAAATATTAATTTGGAAAAAACAAACAATTTGGAATAAAATAAATTATTAGCCAAGAAAACATTAGCAAAATATGAAGAACACTACCGGGTAAAAAAAACACAAATGCAGAGTTAACATTACCTTTGTTTCATTGGAAATTCATAAATAAGGAGAAATCCCAGCTAAACGAGAGCAGCTGCCGTTTCTGAAAACGGGGGTGTTCTATTTGGGAAAGTATTTGATAATTATGTGGAATATTTTTATATTTATTAACGTCAATACCATATGTCACAAAGTAACTTAGTCTAACTAGATCTATGTCAATTGTAATATACAGAGAGGAAAACAAATATATATGAGCAGGGGTCGGGAGACTTGAGACCATGTCACTACGGGGCCAGGGGATCAATTCTATTTATAGACAGGTGCGTGCGTCGCTGAAACAATGGCGCGTGGCATAGGTGAGCGGATGAGTGTTGGCCAGTGACTGTGGATTGGGGGTAAATTGGGAGTTGGCCCACCTGGGGAACGTGTTCCATGACGGAATCCTGGCGGCGTCGGTAGACGTCATAGGTCAGAATGGTAACGGCAGACTTCAAGACACCGTTGGATAGCTTTGGGTCGATTGGTGACGGAATGTATACTTCTACGGTCGTTGGTGGGTTCATGACGGGGTGGCCGCAGACGGCGGTGGAGGTTTGGTGGCGGATTCGGGGGTTGATTCTGCTAGTGGGTGCGTACGCGCTGAAACGTGGTGCGTGGCATAGGTGCCTGGAACGGGGAGAAAAGACGATTTGGCGACGGAATGTGGACGTCAACGGCTGAATTTCGGCGATTGGTCCATCTAGTGGGGTGCAAACGGCCGTATTTGGGTTGAGTTGGACTGTGTCGGGTTGAGTTGGTCAACCGTGACGTTGACCCAGAGGGACATGTGAGGGTTGGACCATGGCTTTGGTCCGTGGAAAATTTGGGGATTGGCCCACAGTGGCGTTGGCCCGTGGACAAATTGGGGTTTATGGCGCAGTATTGTCCATCGAAAACGACGAGAATGGCGCAGTATGGGGCAGTATTGGTATCGAAAACGACGAGAATGGCGCAGTATTGGTATCGAAAACGATGAGAATGGCGCAGTATGGGGCAGTATTGGTATCGAAAACGACGAGAATGGCGCAGTATGACGCAGTATTGGTATCGAAAACGACGAGAATGGCGCAGTATTGGTATCGAAAACGATGAGAATGGCGCAGTATGCGCAGTATTGGTATCGAAAACGACGAGAATAACGCAGTATTGGTATCGAAAACGACGAGAATGGCGCAGTATTGGTATCGAAAACGAGAGAATGACGCAGTATTGGTATCGAAAACGATGAGAATGGCGCAGTATGACGCAGTATTGGTATCGAAAACGATGAGAATGGCACAGTATTGTGTATCGAAAACGACGAGAATGGCGCAGTATTGGTATCGAAAACGACGAGAATGGCGCAGTATGACGCAGTATTGGTATCGAAAACGACGAGAATGGCGCAGTATGGGGCAGTATTGGTATCGAAAACGACGAGAATGGCGCAGTATGGCGCAGTATTGGTATCGAAAACGACGAGAATGGCGCAGTATGACGCAGTATTGGTATCGAAAACGACGAGAATGGCGCAGTATGACGCAGTATTGGTATCGAAAACGACGAGAATGGCGCAGTATTGATATCGAAAACTACGAGAATGACGAAGTATTGGTATCGAAAACGACGAGAATGGCGCAGTATGGGGCAGTATTGGTATCAAAAACGACGAGAATGGCGCAGTATTGGTATCGAAAACGACGAGAATGGCCCTGTATGTGTCAGTTTGCTAAACATAGAGGGCTATCAACGAAATAAGTATACAACGTGGCTTTGGCCCGTGGGAAATTCGGGGGTTGATCCTGTCAGTGGGGTGCGGATGCAAGGTCCTAAAATTTGGGGGTTGGTCCACCTCATAGGAGCTCCTTTCGGACAAGAGAGAGAGAGAGAGAAAGAGAGAGATATGAGAGCGTAAAGATAGACAGGGTGTTTCATTGACAACTGAGAGAAAAAACATGGCCGACATAATTCGAGGAAAAAACATAGCCGTCTGTCATTGTGAAAAAACATGGCCGTCTGTCATCGGAAAAAACATGGCCGTCTGTCATCGGAAAAAACATGGCCGCTTTGAAAGAAAAAAACATGGCCGCTTTGAAAGAAAAAAACATGGCCGCCTGTCATTGGAAAAAACATGACCACCCGTCATGGAAAAAAAAAAACATGGCCGCTTGTCATTGAAGAGAAAAAACATGGCCGCCTGTCATTGAGAAAAGAAAACATGGCCGCTTGTATTGGAAAAAACATGGCCGCCTGTCTTAAAAAAACATGGCGTTTGACATAAAAAAAAACATGGCCGCTTTGTAAAAGAAAAAAACATGACCGCTTTGAAAAAAAAAACATGGCCGCCTTTAGAAAAAAAACATGGCCTGTCACGAAAAAAAAAAAAGGCCTAAGAAAAAACATAACCACTTCTCATTGGAAAGAAAAAACCTGGTTGACGGTCATTGGAAAGAAAAAAAAAACAAATATACAGAGTGGCTCAAATTACCATGAAATACATGAATTCATATACATTTTGTATACAGGGTGTACCAAAAAAGTCGATGTCCCCGATTCAACTGATTTTCAACGAGGCAATGTGAATCGATGTACTTGAGCCATTTTGGCACTTGAAAAACGATTTGAAAAATAAAAAATCCAGTTTCCGCCCCATCATAGCAAATGAGGTGTCAAATGAAAGGAGAACACCCATATAATCTAAATTCATCAAGCTCAGCCCTCCAACTTTATCGTAGAACAATAAATCGCTATGTGATAGCCTTAAATTACATGAAATAACAAAACCATCACTCAATTCGTATTGGACGCATCGAGGACAGTCCAAATTCATCAAAAACAAAAAATGGTAAAATTGAGGTTTCGAACCCACGACCGTCAAATCTTCAAAATTCGATTTCGATAATTTTGGTATTATTGGATTCGTACCGATGTCAATATACATAATTAAACATTTTCCGGTGTCAAAAGGGCAGTAGGAGCAAACTTCGTTATAATTGGGAGCACAACCTCGTGCGCATACTCTGAGGAGAGGAAATTCAATGTTCTATACGTATTATTGATCCGTTTCGATGTAATCGCGTCAAAACGTTAGGAATCAACATAGGAGTACTCTAGAAGCAATGTACTTTTGGAAATTAAACTGTGATCAGGTCTACAAGTTATATAGGTATCGAAATATAAAACTTGCTGGACTGATATATCATCATAGATTCAGAGTTCAGGAAAGTGGGTGATTTTACCACCGAATTTTCTGTGTAGTTCACAGCGACATTGAAACAATCAACTTTTGAATTGAAAAAATACAACACACTGGAGAATAAAGCACTGAAGAAGAAGAAAATGTACTTACTTTTCGATAGATGAACCCAGACACGAAAAAGTGTTGATGAATAGCACGAGTACTGGTATTCGGAATAAGTACACGGAGAGTCGGTTGAAGCGGTGATAAATAACTGACGCGTTTGCCATTTGAAACGTTTTTCCCTCCCAACCATCATGCATACGTGACCGAGCGTTATCAGTATGGCCGGAAGTTATTTCCTGTTGTCGATGATAATGAAAGTTATTATAAACAATGAGGAATCCGCACTTTCTGATAAGAAGTGTTATTTCCGGTGGTCACTGTCATATTGAATAAAAGTCTAAATATATGGGAATTCGATTCAACTCAGAAAAATGAAGTTTGTTCATCCGCACATCGATGTATCTCTTGCAATGACGACTTCAGCTTCCTAGGACTTTTCGACGTTAGAAAAGTTATTCTAACCTACTACTCCATGATTTAGCCGCTGGTGTCACTGGGGGCGTTGGTGTCCGGGTCGGCGGCCATTGTGGGTGACGTGTTATTGATCAGTGGGGTGGAGACGATCGTATTGGAGGTGGAGCGTAGGGTAGGCACGCTATTGGTGGGTGCAGGCGGACATATTTGGGTTGGGTTGAGTTGGGTTGGTCGGACATGCTATTGGTTGCAGACAACGGTAGGTGGGTGCAGACCGCCATGTTGGAGGTGGACGTGCGTTGGGTAGGGCTGAATGCAGACGGCCATGTTGGATGTGGGTGCGGACGTTGGGTAGGCATGCTATTGGGTGAATTCAACATGAATGGCACTTGTCGTCGAGTTAAAACAGAAATGTCGACGTTTCGGATGTATCCGAATCATCGAAAAAAAAAAAGCACTTCCGGTCTGTTAAAAATAGAGATAGAAGAAAACAAATGCTCAATTCGGATAGGCCACATCGAACAGAGTCCAAATCCATCAAAATCTCATAAACCGGAAGTGACCACTGATTTCGATGCGATAAGGGAAATTTCGGTGTCAATGGATTCGTCTCGATTCCAAGAATCATAATTGCGTATATTCCGATGGCAAAAGGGCACTAGGAGCTAACTTCGTTATGGGGTGAGATACAAAAGGGTGCGAGTACTCTATCAAGACAACTTTGACTGAAGAACATGAATATGAAAAGTTTGCATGTATATCATGCGGAGTTGAACAGAAAACGGGAAATGTCGAAACCTGGGTTCGAACCAGGGACCGCCAGATCTTCAGTCTATCGCTCTTCCAACTGAGCTATTTCGACCAATGAAACAATTACTTGGAAATCACAATGAGTACCCGACAGGATCGAAAAAACAAGCATCCAGGGTGTCACATAGGCTGATATTGTCATCTTAAAGGAGGAACATGAATATATATTTTGAAGGCAGGATGTATAAAAAAGTCAACGGCACCGATTTCACATATTTATCAAAAAGCAGAAGGAAATATAATAGCCATCGATGACTCTACAAATCTTCTACGAGGCCTCATCCCCGGATTTCACAGCCGAAACATATACATGCTACAGAGTCTGATAAAACGGAGATCAATGCTGTATTCCGAACGAACACAGGAGCCAACTATTGGTCAGTTTATTGCCAATCTTACATCAAATTCAATAATACCCAAATGACATTCAAAGTAGAGGGCGAATAAGTGACATTTTCCGAGGCGTACCGAATGACATCACAACGGTCTTCAGATACATCGATGGACACTTATATTTCTTTCGTCGAGATACATATTACAAGTATAACGAATTCACCCGGAAAGTCTCAGCAGGACAATTCAACTGGAATTTATTTGATATACCATGCCCCGCCGAAGGACTTTTACAGTAATTAAAGACTCTACTATCAAAAATTATATCTGTACATGATGATAAATAAATATGTTATTTTTTCATCTGTTTTGACCAACCCATTCCAACTCAACCCAAATAGGATTATAAAGAACCTGGAAACTCTGTTGAAAGAATGCTGTCACTGTGACGTCAGTCCCTCATGTTGATGTCATGTGAAAAAACCGATACAAACACACCGTTTTTCCATGCCAACCCAGGAGGAGGTCTTACAAAAGACTGGAGGGTGTGTGTGCGTCCTCGTTTTGAAGGTTTAAACCCTTGAATCCCACTTGTTATCGTTATTTAGGACGAATCTTAAATATCGATAACTGATAGGCCACCATTTGGAACAATAAAGATGATGGAGGAAACACTTTATGGAAAATTTTGCCTCTGTTCTATTTCAACACGAATACAGACTTCCACCAAGTCAATGGAGGCGATTCATTAATTCGTTGAAATTTTCGAAGCACGAACTACGGTCTCTAATTTAATAAAGACGGTTCATTATTCTTCGAAATTGGGAGACTTTTCAACAATTTAAGAATGTCATCCAACATATTCACTGATTTTGTTACCCTCTCTGAGCAGATTGTCGTTGTCGTGAGGTCATCATTCATCTCAAATTGTGTTTGTGGTAACAAAGTTTGTGAAAATTAACCACACATTACAAATTCTCATTAATTTCATACCCAAAAAGGTACAGGCTGGGATCTGAGAGAAAATGTCTTTTTAGGTGTTGGTTCGTGGACCTTGGACCTTTGCCTTTAGGCATCGGAACCGACGTTATCTCCAAACAGAAAGTTTCCGTATTGAGTCCTGTGGAATTTGATTGATATATGGCAGAAATTCTCTGCACAATCATCAATTGTCACCTCCGATGCAGGTTTGAAACGCATCCACTCTAGCCCTCTTGACAAAATCCTTGGAACAGAAAGTGAAACCAATCTGATCGGTTGGCTCCACTCCTCCGTTCCTTTGAGAATAATTTGGGTGATTGCATCCCTCACCCACACGGGCACCGCACCCTTGGTATATTCGCAATTTTGAACTCCACAGTTCTACCCTGGGAGTCCAAAACGTCGAATTTTTTAAAATTATCTTCTACAATGTTGAATTTTTTCAATGAGACATTACAAAATTTTTGTTCACCACAAGACAGGTCTGAACCGCACAATGATCTGGAACAAACAGACTGAAATCACAGTGCAATGTTTAAAGTAAAACGGTAGACCGGAGGACTGAACGCTTTCATTTTCCCAAAAAGGCCCCGATTTTATCCAAAATGTGTACTTTACTCCCATAAGAATACATGCAGAAGAAGTGCATATGAAGTACTTCGTACAAAACCACCTATTAATGAGTGACCATGGTAACGTATGGATTTTGCTTGTAAATTTCCACTATAACACAAGATTACAAATTATGGCAGAACGCGTAATATGAACACTGAAAAAGACTCTACATGTACTTTACACCAACTGTAGACTTCGACTTACGGTTGGTGGTGTCATTACGCCATACTAACGAAGCAGTATGTGCCATACTCCGCAGATTCTGCGACTTTTCAAAAGGGTGAAAAATGGCAACAGCGCATGTGAGTGGCAACATTGGCGGGTCGATTGGTGACGGAATGTATACTCCAACGGTCGTTGGCTGACTATAGACAAGTGCGTGGACGTACAGGTGGGTGGGCGGAACGTAGACTTCGAAGCCAACCTGTGTCTTTGAGTCTCGGCCCAAACCACGTTGATCTTATTTCGTTGATAGCCCTCTATGTTTAGCAAACTGACAATTACAGGGCCATTCTCGTCGTTTTCGATACCATATGCTGCGCCATTCTCGTCGTTTTCGATACCAATACTGCCCCATACTGTGCCATTCTCGTCGTTTCCGATGGACCAATACTGCGCCATTCTCGTCGTTTCGATACCAATACTGCCCCATACCGCGCCATTCTCGTCGTTTCCGATGGACAATACTGCGCCATTCTCGTCGTTTTCGATACCAATACTGCCTCGCCATACTACGCCATTCTCGTCGTTTTCGATACCAATACTGCCCATACTGCGCCATTCTCGTCGTTTTTTCGATACCAATACTGCGTCATTCTCGTCGTTTTCGATACCATACTGCGCCATTCTCGTCGTTTTGATACCAATCTGCGTCATACTGCGCCATTCTCATCGTTTTCGATACCAATACTGCGTCATACTGCGCCTACTCTCGTCGTTTTCGATACAATCTGCCCCATACTGCGCCATTTCTCGTTTTCGATACAATACCTGCGATACTGCGCCATTCTCGTCGTTTTCGATACCAATACTGCGCCATTCTCGTCGTTTTCGATACAATACTGCGCCATTCTCCTCGTTTTCGATACTCACTGCCATACTGCGCCATTCTCGTCGTTTTCGATACCAATCGTTCTCGCGTTTTTGGCTCTTTCGCCATTTCGTCGTTTTGATACCAATACTGCGTCTTACTTGCCATTTCTCGTTTTGATACCTGCCGTCATACTGCGCCATTCTCGTCGTTTTTGATACCAATGCCTTTCTTGCCCTTTTTGATCCCAATCTGCGCCATTTCGCCCTTTTGATACCAATCTGCCCCATACTGCGCCATTTATCGTTTTGATACCAATACTGCGTCATCTGCGCCATTTCGTCGTTTTTTGATACCAATCTTGCGTTTTCGTCGTTTTCGATACCAATCTGCGCCATTTTTGCCCTTTTTGAAAAAACAATCTGCGTCATACTGCGCCATTCTCGTCGTTTTCGATACCAATCTGCGTCATCTGCGCCATTCTCGCCCTTTTCGATACCAATCTGCCCATACTGCGCCATTTTTATCGTTTTTTGATACCAATCTGCGCCATTCCTTTGCCCTTTTCCCCATACAAATACGCGCCTTCTCGCCCTTTTGATACCAATCCGCCATTCTGCCCTTTTCGATACCAATACTGCGTCATCGGGCCATTCTTTCCCTTTTCGATACCAATCTGCCCCATCTGCACCATTCTTATCGTTTATCAATATGCGCCATTCTCGTCGTTTTTTTGATACCAATACCGCCCTCTGCGCCATTTTGCCCTTTTCGATACCAATACTGCCCCATACTGTCCATTCTCGTTGTTTTCGATACCAATCTGGGGCCATTTTTGCGTTTTGATACCAATACTGCCCCCCTACCGCGCCATTCTTGCCCTTTCCGATGGACAATACTGCGCCATTTCTCCGTTTTTGATACCAATACTGCGCCATACTACGCCATTTTTGCCCTTTTTATACCAATGCCCCATACTGCGCCATTCCCGTCGTTTTGATCCAATCTGCGTCTTCCCCGCCCTTTTCGATACCAATCTGCGCCATTCTTTCCCTTTTGATACCATACTGCGCCCTACTGGCCATTCT